>CAJQZN010027003.1:0-12850 GCA_907164685.1 Colias eurytheme
CATTTTGTCCATTTCTACGAACCCTAAAGTAATGCAAAAAATATAATTAATCACCAAATGGGATATGAAATTTTCATAATTTAATTCATATTCTTTTACATTTTCCACAATATTCTTTATATCGAAGATCATCATTCGTCTAAAGTCTTGAAAAAGGTTTTTTCTTCTTTATTTCTTCACACCAATGATAATAAATATAAGTGAAATAATGAACATATAAAAAAGACAATAATCTTGCATCGTTAGAGCTGTCTAGACTCTAGAGTGCTATAACTTGGACCGTAAAATTATCCTGAAGTATCCACATAAAGCTTTCGTTGCTTGAAATATTTTAATGGTTTGCTAGCCATTATAGATATGAAAGATTATTAGAAAGATTCCTACAATTTCACACTCACATATTAAGTCATAAAAGCTATTTAATAAAAAAAATGAATTAGCAATTATGAGAAAAGGAGGAAGGAACAATCTAGGAATCTTTGCTGAAGGTAAGTTTTAAACTGATAATACTACAAGATAATAACAACAAAAGCTCCTGTATTCTTCATAACATCTACTTCATATTCAGAAACAACAGACATAATGCTTTCAGAAGTCCATAAGCCCACGTACACAATATCTTACTGACCTAAATAGCTAACATTAATATATATTTTTCCTTCTAGATACTTAATCATCTGTAGTTTACGAAAAGAATAAAAGCATTTTTATCGCAAATTACACCAACCCTTAATGGATTAATAAGGAAAAATAGCGCAGAAATTCTCAAACTCAGCCATTCTTTACAATTTGCAAAGTTTCAGCCTTTCATAAAAGGGGTCGTACATTACCAGGGCAAGGTCCCTTTAACCCCGGCTATATCTTCTTTATAGCCTTATTTACTCGATAGCTCGATTGTGCCGGATTGAGCCACTTTCCTGAAAACACGAACCCTACGATCAAGATTTAACTTGATTTATCGTGCACTATATGTTGGAATTTCTCAAAGTTTAAGAGAACTGAGAAGGAAATCTCTTCAGATAGTTTGCTATATTATTTAATGCGTAATTCGAATATTATGTACTCATTACCTAATTAGGTATAGTTTATTTAAATAAATATATACCTCGATCGTAAGAAAAACATCCTACAGTAGGTATATAAGTAGAAACAAGAAACCCTTATACATCTATTTTGATATAAAAAGTAAAAGGGTAGGAACCGAAAAGAAAATCGAATATATATCCAATTTCATTTTTTGTCACAGAAAAATATATTGAAAAAGTTTCCTAACAAAACTTGTATCTTTATGATTTTCTTGTTATAAGCTTATCAGTCGTTCACAGCACCCTCGCTTCAGAGTGTAATGGCGCGGGATTTATGGCGGGAAACGTATCCGCCATCACACATACCGAAGATTTGCCGCGTAAATTATATGATGCTATGAAATGCTGAATCTTTTGTTCTCTTTATTTGAGAGAAAATGCTATTTATATTAGGGTATTTCTTTATTTATACGAAATACTTGTAAGTCGATGTGAATTATATCATATAAATTCTTTAGTAATAATTGTAATAATTAAGTAATATTAAATGCTGATAAAAGTATCAATGTGAGAAGAAGTACAATATCGTAGTTAAATAGCAGCAGATCACAGCATTTTATATTTTACTGTTATTTTTACGATTTTAGAATTGATTGAATAAAAATTGTATAATTCACGCCAAAAGGCGTTTAGCTACTGTAGCTATGACCTATGTATTCTGTAGCTATGTGTTTATTTATTTACATATTTATTTATTATACTTTATTGCATTAAAAATACATAAATACACATAACAAAGACAATACTACAGAAACAGCAAAGGGCGGCCTTATCGCTAGGTAGCGATATCTACCAGGCAACCCAATGTGTTCTGAGCCAAAAGCATAAAAACAATTCGCATTATTTACATCGACTGTCAAACCTCAACAAACAGCTCTCAATCTCACAAACTAATTACGTAGGCCCGAAACGAACTACATAGCGATTATAAAGTTTTCATTACAAATCACTAACGAGCCAAACTTCAGCCATTATAACTTGAATAGAAGAATTATGTTCAAGTGCCTCGACGTTTTCTACGATAAAAGAAATTAAACTGCAATTTACTTGCTTACGCATAAAATGAGTATAAAAGCATTGGCTATATTTTCGTCGAGTTGTATTAGTTTTTGAGTTTGCAGAGTTATTATGTTGATAGAGTTTCGTAAACAACTTAAAGAGAAAACAACAATTTTAATGTAATGATCCAAATTAATGATTTTGAGCGGTATTTGTATTTTGAAAATTTATAGAAAGTGTATAAGTAGGTAATAAGAATCGGCTAATAGAGTCGATAAAATAAAACTCCATAAAAAGGAAAACCTAAATAAAAACTGAAACCTGAACCAAAAAAAAAAATAAGTTTTTTTTTTTTTGGTTGGGCAAACAAAATTGGGCTGAAATATCTAAATCAAGCAAGACATAAATCATAATACATATTATGTATTATCAAAAGCGAGAATACAAATATCAAGTTCTACTTTATAATTACATAATATTTAAAACATGAAATCAGTTCTTCATCCGACATCATGTCTACACAAGTTGTATTCAGATACCAGCGTCTACTGAAATGAATGGAAAAATAGTTTTTACTCAACTTTTCCCATTACGTCCCATCATCTCAATGCTTTAGTTCACAAACTAAGCAGACAGAGAGGGGACGAATTATACACAATTAGACTTGTTTCCTGTAATGCGTTTTTATAATTGAGCAGGAACCCATTGAATAAACTTTCTTTTTAATTAAACTTTCGAACACATCAGTGTGGTCATAAACAGATAATTTTTCGTTCCCTTACGTACTAGAATTTCAATTTCTAAATATGTATTATAAAAGATATTGTCGCTCAGCTGTGAAACAGATTTTTGAACATTATCAATCCCTTTCCTTAGCTGACCAAGCAGTAGTCTCCACTATATTAATATAATTATTATTTGCACTCAGATCAGAACAATCCTATAAACGAACAGTCGCCTCAGTATCGCCCGCTGGTGCACTATCAGTCCCCTGGACAGCGAGTGAAGTATGCACTGCTTTATCCACTGCGCTGGCTGCCTCTATACAAACTCTACGTCGTACATAACATAGCTTCTATTATCATTTTCAAGTATAATTTTGTTTGCACCCAGATCAGAACAATCCTACAAACGAACAGTCGCCTCCGTATCTCCCGCTGGCGCGCTATCAGTCCCCTGGTCAGCGAGTGAGGTCCGTACAGCATTACCAACTGCACTGGGAGTCGCGGGTATACCAGCGCTCGTGATCACTAATGGGGAGGGAAAAGTGCTGACTTCGAATGGACGACAGCATCTTGCTGCTGATCCTGTTGGCTTGGTGAGTGTTCATATTATTCTAAAATAAATGTTGTATTTCTACTACATATTATTTTAATCTATACTATATTTAAATTATAAAGCTTTTTTTATATAATAAAGCTGAAGAGTTTGTTTGTTTGAACGCGCTAATCTCAGGAACTGCTGGTCCGATTTAAAAATTATTTCGGTGTCAGATCGCCCATGTATCGAGGAAGGCTACAGGCTATATATCATCACGCTAAGACCAACAGAAGTGGAGCAATGCGGGTAAAATCTCAGGGCACAGCTAGTGTCAAATAAACGGTTTTTCTTTATTTCTTTCTATTGGTTTGATGAATGATGATAATAACACAATACGAAACAGTTAGCCTTTCATATGTTCCAACGTGGTTATTTGTTAAATAGGCATCGTTACAATACAAACAATATTTCGAATTTAAAAATACATATAAAAAATCCATTATTCATATTAAAAATTCATCTTTATTTATCAAGATAAAAAACAACAGCAATAGACAGCAGATTTATAAAAATATAATATTTATTATTCTCAGAACTTCCCGTGGGGTCAGCGGCCCGTGTCTGTGTTGACTGAACAAGCTCTCTTAAAGATGGCCCGTCATCCTGCTGTTGTATTGTTTATTGGTAAGAACTAATATTACAGATTAAAATAAATAATATTTAAATATACATTGTATTAAAAAGCAATTATACATTGATGGCTTAAGCGATTGTCGATAACTATAAGCACTACATTGAATAAACTAGAGCAATTTTTAATAAGCAATGTCGATTAAGCGATTAGCAATCTGTTGAAATTATAAAGAATTAGAGATTGCAGGAGGAACTATGCGAATCAACTAAGACTGATTTTTTATTAACATCTCGGACGTCACAAAATGGCGGTCAATCAATCCTATTCTTAATTAAATCACATAGCACAGCAATTTCAAGCACTACTCAATCTATTTTTAAATCCTTCACAAATAGAAAGAGACTATTAAAAATACCTAAGCGTCTAACAAATAAAACACTCATTAATAATTTTCTAATAATTCCAGATGATGAAGACGCGGAAATGGAATTCGCGGAATCAGTCCTAACACCTTCCGCGGAATCTTACTACGAGGAATGCAGTATACAATACCCCGGTTTTTGCCCCTACCAAAACTCATCAGACGACGAAACTATGGACTTCGATTACTCCACAACAAAAACTTCGCGAATAAAAAAGAAATTCAAACACGTCATGTTTTTCATTGGAATAGACGGAACGGATAGCGCGGATATGATTCGTGAACATATTGGTCTAGATGACGCAGTACCGTTATTAACCGCCATTGATTTTCCAAAACAGAAATTAGTGACAATGAAATATGGCGACGAAATTACCACAGACTCTGTGCAGAATTTTGTGGATGCGTTCTTGAGCGGAAACGCTGACTTCAAACCGTTGAAGCCGTATAGTGACAAGTGTTAGTGGCCGGCTTTAAAAAGATCGCCATTCAAAATGTGTATGTGTAAATGTATAATTTACTAGGCACGTATAATATTTATTGTTATTCAATGTCAACATTACCTGTCTTACCACAAAAAACTTTAGACATGGTTTATCTTTAAGCGCGGGTTCTCTTTAATCTGGTTTTGTCGTATTTCACATAGACAACTATAATTAAAGTGACAGATCCCTGGTTTAAAGTTAGACTATGTTTAAATTGTTTTGAGTTAATATGGATACATTTTTGAACATAAAATGAATTGTTTCAACTGATTTCATTAAAATCAATTATAGCTGTAAAAGCGTAACATATAGACTGAAAGATACGCATTTATAATATTGATATTCTAAACTTTTGCAACTGCTTTAAACCTAACCACCTCCTTGGTATAGTAGAACCGAGTCCGAGTCCTGGGTTCGATTCCCTGTGGAGACGAAGAAAAAAATGTCTCTTTCTAACAGAACACAGTAGTTTTACTTCTCCCTAAAGAAAATCGATCAGTAAATGCATTTGCTCCATGCCCCACTAGGGGACATGGGACAAACTTTCGTGAATCACAAAATAAAATATTGCGTTTATTAAATCAGAAGTATAAATTTATAAAGAATAGAAAAAATTCGATGACCAATTCAGCCACTCGTGACCCGCCAGAGCGATCGAATTTATTCTATTCATTCAGTTTTATGTGTCTAATCGCTCTGGTTGAATTGGTCAAGCAACCGCCCCGGATTGGCGCGAAAGGATGCGGGTTCGAGTCCCGCCTCGTGATCAAATTTTTTCTATTCTTTATAAATTTATATTTATAAAGCATTCGAATGTCATTAAACCAAAAATACCAAATTCAAATCACTTCTGATTTGAATTTGGTATTTAATATACGCAATATCTTATTTTTAAATTAAAGACGAAATCAATAAAAACCGTGTTTGTAAGAACTGACACTGACCATTTTCTTAATCTATTTTGAACTAGTCATTTAAGGCGATAAATGAATAAAATAATAACTGAAAATGTACGATAAGGATTAACTTTTAAGGTTTTCTATTATGATACAATAATGATGCCTTTTATTAATATAATTTTGTCAATTTAATACAGTAATTTATTCATAAGTGTAGCATTTCTGTCTAGATTTTAGATTCAATAATTAGTATTTTCAAATAAGTCAGGTCTGTTGCTTTTTTTATTAAGTATATAAGTATTTATCATTAAATAAATAATTAACGGTTTTTAAGTGTTATTCTTTGCGCGTTGAAAGTAAAATTTCAAAGTCGCGTCATGGCAACACCGTCACGTCATTGAGTAAGGCGACAATTTTGCTATCTTTGAATCTTGCCAAAGAAATTTCACTTCTGACACGTGTGCTCGGCACATACGCTCTTTTTTATTTACAATTTTATATTATTTATGTTTAAATATCTTGTTTTATTAATGTTATAAATCAATAAATATTCTGTTATAAAAGCAACAGACCCGACTTATTTCAAGTTTTTAATGTTTGAATTTTTTCTATGTACGGACAATGAACATGTAGTGTTTTTTTAACAGTTTAGAGTTGGTAGTCTGTGTAGCGATTTAGATTTATAATTTTATATCTGTGATCAGTTCATGTATTAATAATTAAAAATAATCAAATAGTGTTTTTATGAGATTAATACTAAAACGTTGTTTTATTTTACACTTCCAATTATCCCCACAACCTCTTCAAATATACAGGGTGTCCCAGCGACGGTACACTAAGCCCCAAGGAGGTTATAGTTTTGCATACGCTGAGTACGTAAAAAATACTTATAAAATTCCAGACGAATTTTTTTGACAAATAGATGAATTCTTAAAACTCTATATGTACACCCCTAACAAGCACCCCGACCCCTCAACTTTGCCACCCGCACGTGAGCTATCGTTTAAGATTATGTTTTCATAGACAAAATGCTCATATTAGCGAAGCGGTATATGCCGATACGATATGCTAGAGATGATAACATGGATTTTAAGGAAAAATTAAGCAAAAAATTTTTGGCGTAATTTTGTTGTTTTAGTATTTTTTAAGTGATCAGTGTATACAAAACTTTAGGTACCTTCGGGCTTAGTATACCAATAGTGGGACACCCTGTATATAATTATTTTATACATCAAGTACCGCATATAGACAAAATATTATAAAAAAAAGACGTGTGGCACTCGGGGACTGCCGCGGTAAAGCTATTGCATGCTATGCCTTCAAGCCACACCTCCGTGTCCGTCGGAGTGGGGAGCGTGAGGTTTTTTCGTTACGGAATTTCTCGATTCGGTCCCCGCGCTCAAGGCCCGCGATAGAAGCTATGCAATAGCTTAAAAATAAGAAGTTATACCTAACTGTTTTCTTCTAATAATTTTTCGATAAATTTAACTTTCGAAGTGTCTAGTCGTCCGCTAAACGGATGAATAAAATAAATTAGTCTTCCGATTACCGGATGAATAAAATAATTTAATCGTCCGATTACCGGATGAATAAAATAATTTAATCGTCCGATTATTCGGATTAATAGATAACCTTTTAACACTAAAGCTAGTTGGGTTGGATAAAAGCAAAGGGGGCGCAGGACTTAGAAAATTTTTGATGGAGTTGGTGTCATTATAACACCTATTTATTATTATTTTATCGTAAAGATTACGCTAATATAAGCATGTTTTATAGGAACAACTTTTCTCTAAAATCAAAAATGGCCGAGATATTCGCCCTTAATTCGTTAGGTTAGGTTTAGGTTAGGTTAGCCTTTAGGTTAGGTTAGGTTAGGTTTCTTAAAAAAAAACTACACAGAAATAGGAGCCCGGCGAAGCGGGGCTCCGTCGACGCGCAAAAAAAAATCAAGTTTAGGTTAGGTTAGCCGTTAGGTTAGGTTAGGTTAGGTTTCTTAAAAAAAAAACTACACAGAAATAGGAGACCCGCGAAGCGGGGCTCCGTCGACGCGCAAAAAAATTATCAAGTTTAGGTTAGGTTAGGTTAGGTTAGGTTTCTTAAAAAAAAAACTAAACAGAAATAGGAGCCCCGCTTCGCGGGGCT
Organism: Colias eurytheme; assembly: GCA_907164685.1. Taxonomy (NCBI): domain Eukaryota; kingdom Metazoa; phylum Arthropoda; class Insecta; order Lepidoptera; family Pieridae; genus Colias; species Colias eurytheme. The sequence continues at coordinate 7,926 of CAJQZN010027003.1, forward strand.
CCGTCGACGCGCAAAAAAAATCAAGTTTAGGTTAGGTTAGGTTAGGTTAGGTTTCTTAAAAAAAAACTACACAGAAATAGGAGCCCCGCGAAGCGGGGCTCCGTCGACGCGCAAAAAAAAATCAAGTTTAGGTTAGGTTAGCCGTTAGGTTAGGTTTCTTAAAAAAAAAACTACACAGAAATAGGAGCCCCGCGAAGCGGGGCTCCGTCGACGCGCAAAAAAAAAATCAAATACCAACGTGTGCCTTCCTCCCCCCTCCTCCCCCCACAAAAAACCAATAATACGTGCGGCAGTTCTCTAAAGAAACCCCGATAACCTAACTATATAGATAAATAGATGTTATCGGACGATTAAATTATTTTATTCATCCGGTAATCGGACGACTAATTTATTTTATTCATCCGTTTAGCGGACGACTAGCCTTGTCCTTTAACTTTTAATTCAGCATAAGTTTAATACACAAAATTTACATCTGTGCTAAAGCACGCACGGACTTGCTGTATTCTATAAACTAGCTATAAAAAAAAATTATACGTTCATTTATTCGAGCAACTGTAATTCAATATAATTTTTATAACTACATATTATGGCATTATAAATTTATAAATCTATAAAGCACAGAAAAAATTCACGCAGCGGGACTCGAACCCGCATCCTTGCACGCCAATCCGGGGCGATGCTTGCAGCTTGACCAATTCAGCCACTCGTGACCCGCCGGAGCGATCGAATTTATTATATTGTTTCAGTTTTATACATATATGGGACATGCCGCGCGCCTTCCGCGCGCCATCTAGGTCACGAGTGGCTGAATTGGTCAAGCATCCGCCCCGGATTGGCGTGAAAGGTTCGAGTCCCGCCTCGTGATCGAATTTTTTCTATTCTCTATAAATTTATATTTAAGCATTTGAATGCCATAAAACCAAAAATATCAAATTCAACTATTGTATTATACCGCTAATATTAACTAAAAATTTTTATGTTCAGCGTTCTATACTATTAGATAAATAGGTAAATACATGTGCGACCGACGTGCGTATTGCTTACTAAATTTAAACTACTAAGTTAATGCTTGTTGCCACTGCACTAGTTGTGCAGTGGAAAAAAATTATCATTCCATTGTTTTAGATCGCAAATCGTGTATGAGAAACACTTTTTAAAAATCTGACAATTTATTTAATTAATGTTTTAAATCAAAAAATAAGCATTTTATTCATTTCAATTTGATTGTGTGTGCAAAACCTAATGACAATATATACTCTGTGGAAAACGCTTCAATAATCTTTGTTTTTAATTTTTAATCTGTGGAATACCGCTTTTGGCTTTCTTGACTCAACCGACGCCATTATTGTGAAACAAAATTTTTATTCGTTATTTCACGTGCTAAAAGCTAGTACTGATTTCTGTTGATTTTGATTTACATCATAAAAACAACAAACATGGCAGACAACGACGATCTTCTCGACTACGAAGACGAAGAGCAGGCAGATCAGCAGACCGCTGACGGAGCAACCGAAGCGGCGCCAAAAAAAGAGGTTAAGGGATCCTATGTATCTATTCACAGTTCCGGCTTCAGAGATTTTCTGCTCAAACCCGAGATTTTACGAGCTATAGTCGATTGTGGTTTCGAGCATCCGTCTGAAGTACAACACGAATGTATACCACAAGCGGTACTGGGTATGGATATCTTGTGCCAAGCTAAGTCGGGTATGGGAAAAACAGCTGTATTTGTATTAGCAACGTTGCAACAGCTCGAGCCTTCTGAGAACCACGTCTACGTTCTAGTCATGTGTCACACCAGAGAGTTGGCCTTCCAAATCAGCAAGGAGTACGAGCGGTTCTCGAAGTACATGGCCGGAGTTAAAGTGTCAGTATTCTTTGGAGGTATGCCGATTCAGAAGGATGAAGAGGTTCTCAAGACTGCGTGTCCACACATCGTCGTCGGTACTCCTGGGCGTATTCTAGCTCTAGTTAATAGCAAGAAGCTGAATTTGAAGCATTTGAAACATTTCATTCTTGATGAATGTGATAAAATGTTGGAATCTCTGGACATGAGACGAGATGTACAGGAAATATTTAGAAATACACCCCATGGAAAGCAAGTAATGATGTTCTCGGCCACACTGAGCAAGGAAATTCGACCGGTATGCAAGAAATTCATGCAAGACCCAATGGAAGTGTATGTAGACGATGAAGCCAAGCTGACATTGCACGGATTGCAACAACATTATCTTAAGTTGAAGGAAAATGAGAAGAATAAGAAACTGTTTGAATTACTAGACATACTAGAGTTTAATCAAGTTGTAATATTTGTGAAGTCAGTACAAAGATGCATTGCATTAGCTCAATTGCTCACGGACCAGAACTTCCCTGCCATTGGTATTCATCGCAACATGTCTCAAGATGAACGTCTCTCCCGCTACCAGCAGTTCAAAGATTTCCAGAAGAGAATATTAGTCGCTACAAACTTGTTTGGACGAGGAATGGATATTGAACGAGTCAACATTGTCTTCAACTATGATATGCCAGAAGATTCCGACACCTACTTGCACAGAGTGGCCCGCGCGGGTCGTTTTGGTACCAAAGGCCTAGCCATCACCATGGTATCTGATGAAGGTGACGCCAAGATCCTCAACGAAGTCCAAGATCGTTTCGACGTCAACATTACTGAGTTACCGGAGGTCGTAGAGTTGTCTACTTACATTGAAGGGCGATAGATATCCATTCCGTTTGACCTGGTTACTTACTAAGCTGTTCAATTAATTTTGTTACTAAGTAATTGTAAGATTAGTCTATAAAAACATTAAATTGTGTAATTTAATGTATAACCGTATGAAAGGCGCAGTCCGATTGAAAGTAAATTAGAATTAAGTAATGATTAAAGTGACATTTGGTATTGTATTTCATGGTTTTCTTTATCACCCTCTAAAAGTGTTTTTAATTAATATTAAAGTCTACTATGAAAAATATACATAGTATCAAAATTGAAAAAAAAAAAATCTTTAAATAATTATCAATATGACGTAAACAAGAGTATCAGAACATGATTACTTAATTTAGTTTTATATTTAATTTCAATAAAAATTAATGATTAAACAGAATTTAAAATGATAAGGAGACTAAAGATAGTAGTCATACTGTAACTAGTTTTCCATTCTCTGTAAAATATATCCTCTGGAAAAGTTCATATTCATATTTTAATTTCAAAGCTTTTTAAAAAAGCAAAGTAGAAAAGAACATAAATAAAAAACACGATTAAAATATTCTCCTTTATTAACAAAAAAACATACAAAATGCTTATTACTTAAAATCTCCTATATTTCTTATGAGTAAAAGTTTTTTCATGAGTAAGTCTAGTGATCATATCAAGAGCCCACTTAGGCTGGTCTCCAGGCACCATGTGTCCTGCATCTCGAACCATAATTTCTACCAACTTGCCTCCTTGCTTTACATAACCAGCCAATTCATTGTCTACTAACCAGTGATACCTTTTAGCAGACCTATATTCGTCTGCTCCAGTAAAATTGAGATTTCTCAAGTAATTAAGGGTTAAAGGATAGGCAACGATAATATCAATCTGTCCATTATAAACGAGAACATAGTAATGATCCAGCAGCTCAGATATCCATGGAGCCACCGATTGCATTACATCTTGTTTTAAATGATTCTCAACTTCTTTACCATCATTGAATTTAAGATTACCAACATGTATTGCCTTTCTGACTGCAGATTTCTGAATCATCGGCCCAAAATCTTCCTTTACAAAGTAATCTTTTGTGTGCAGGAAGTTGAAATAAAATTCGAATCCTGTCATGTTGTAAAATATGCTTTTCCCTTCAATTAGATCACCATTTAATAATGTGTCAAAGGCCTCAAAAGCAGGAATCCATTGTTTCTGCTTAATTAAATCAGTAACTTTATTTTCATATTCTTCAAACACCTTTACCTGATTCCAATCTATCAATCCAATTTGGTACAAATATTGACTATACAGAACCTGATGTTCAGGGTCACTCAAGCCATTACCAATAGCTAAAGCTTTTAAATTAATCTTTATTTTAGCTGAAGGATTTTTCTTATGGATAGTGTAAGCCAGTGCTGGTACATATTTTCCAGCATAAGACTCGCCGGTTATGAAAAACTTATTCTTCTGAAGTTCAGGAAATAGTTGGAAAAATTGAATAAGCGTCGAATATAAATCTTCACCGACTTGTGTTTGATTCGTGCAGTAGCCTTTGGGATTCTTCACGAAACTAAAACCTGTGCCGACAGGATTATCGATATAAATAACATGGTGGCCCAGCGCCCAGTTATATTTACGCTTTTCGAATTTACCGTCTCTCACTCTAATAGGGCCATTTTCTGTGAAGAGACCGAAAAGAGACGTTGCCCCGGGACCACCTTGTAACCACACAATAACAGGTGCGTCTTGGTTCTTTGGTACCATTGCTGGGAAGTACCAGAAAAATTGATTTGATCCATATTCTTTATTGACCGTAAAAAATCCAGAATAACTTTTCACACCTAAGGTTTCAGTAAAAGATACTCTAGCAAGTCGCCGGCCTTCAGTTATATTACCGCTCTCTACGTATGGCGTTAGAAATAAAGGAGTGCCTGCATCTCCGCCATCTGGTTCACCAATATTTAGTTTAGGATATCGATGAATAAAACACTGAACTGTTACAAATATTTGCAAAAGAAATAAAATCCACAAAGAAGACATGATATCCGTGCGTGATGTGGCACGCACCGTAACTCATTAAAAACAACTGCCCACAATTATCATTTAACGGCAGCACATTTAAATAGCCGGCTTCAGTAATCAATATTATCATACATTCCGCGACCGCATAGCAAAGGTTAGGAATTAATGTAAACAATGTTATGGTGGCAGTACACATGGGCCCAACGTGTTGGGCCAACGGGTT
>CAJQZN010027004.1:0-13580 GCA_907164685.1 Colias eurytheme
TTCTTAAAAGTGTACCGGTTTAGACCCCATTTTTTTGCATTTTATGCGATCATTGTGCTGGGAAAATCGTATTTCAGTGACAATTTTGTATGACGTCGTACAATTTTTATAAGATGATCGTAGAACTGAATATATTATCTTTAAATTAAGATATTACTTTGTTCTCACGTGTAAGTGCTTTGAGTTAAAATTGTACCGTAAAATAGCGGTTTTTGTTAAAAAACTGTTATAGCACCCGAGTAAGCCGTCAAAATTAATCTCGGAAAGGTAAATTCGACGCTTTTATATTTTGAAAGGATCACGCAATGAAAATGCTGAATAAAATACTTCGATTGATATTAAATCTGTTTCATTCATGTACCAGGGTTTGATTACGTTGTACATGAAAGTATAAATATCTTTTATTTTCGGTTAACGGTAATAAAAAAGATATTATTTCGGTATTTAATTTGTAATTAAGGTATAACATACATAAAGAGCAGTAGAGCTTCTCAATTTATGTCAGGCTCGCACCAGGGAAATACCGTAATCTCATGAAAGATCTGTGTTAATTTCTAGCTTAATAATATTAACTATCCTTGTTAGTGCGGAGGCTGTATTTCTTTTTCCTAGTTCAAATACATGTCACGACCAACAGCAGCGCCTATGTTTTGTAGATTAAATATTATTTTTATTATATTAATAATTGTAAATAACGAATAACAATATTTGATGTTATATTTCTTCCTGGAAGGTTTCAATGTATTACGGAACATAGGATACTCCGGGGATTAAAGCAGGGAAGAGCATGGGTATTCTCGGAAATGTTATGTCAATAATTGACAGAACATTTTAGTGTACTGCATGCACTAAGACATCTTTGTATCCAGATTTACTTAGTTACCTGTGATTGGTATTTTTCCTCCATTCCAATAATTTGGTTAAATTCATTTAGCATATTTATATAATTATGCATTAGGTATTGCAATACCTATGCATTGCTAATTGCTATAAACTACCCTACTCTCCTTATCCTTTAATTTCGTAAACTTTTAATTGTCCATAAAGCAACAGCTCCTTTTGTCTTGAGCCTTGCAAAATAGACAATTTTAAGATAGCGCTAACAATCGTCTGTTGTCTAACTTGGTTCGTTAGGTGAGCAACGCTTTCAATTGTATTCTCCATGGCAATAAGCCAATACTGCGTACTCAGCAGATGTCGGGGATTGTTGGAATGTTTTGCTAACACTCACGTTTTATTGAGGAATTTTAATGTTATCGTTGGTGATGGCGTAACTTTTTCAAAATAGCTTTTCCTTTGTCTTCTGTAAGTGCTGGAAGAAGGTTAAAAACACGTAATTATGAAGAGCTACACATAAGCAGCTACTTGAATGGCACGATTGTAAAATAGGAAGATGTGCGTAGTACCGATAAGAGATGATAGTCTTCGAATTAATATAATTTTGGTTAAATTGTAATACACATGCTTACTTATGCTTATGTAACATGTGCGGTACCGCGTTACGGTCAACATTCTCCATGTAACTTTATATCGTGTACAGAAAAATCAAGTTAATTGTTATCTAAACACATTTCAACAATGGTCAATAAATTTATAAAGAAAATCAAGCCAAATCATTTGAAATTCCAGGAGCGTATAAGTGCTGAAGAAATAACTCGGTTGAGTGACGTCAGAAACCTGGTGAACCAACTGTATGAAGCCTTGAACGTGAGAGAGCACCAGATCAAGAAGGAACGGGAGTTACGGGCTCAGTTGGAGAAACTGTCCACTGAATTACAGCCGTTGGAAGAGGTATGGATTATGGATTATTGGTCAGCAATAGAGTTTCTTTGATTTTCTATCGTGTGTTTAATTAAAGGTTATTTATTGATGTCCAAAAAACAGGTGCTAAACATGAGGCATGCATCTTTGGAATACATGCTGATATCGAATGATGATCATAGAAAATCTGTTTTTTTTTTCTGGCGCTCGTTAATTTTTATATTTAATCTATCTGTTCTAAATTTTAGTTCAATTAATAGTTTAGGTATGAAAACGTTCCAAACAAACAGGAAAGGTTTTTTTGCATAAACAATTAGATTTACCCTTCAAAATTTAATTTCAACCGTTTACTACTGGACATACTCCTCTTCTAAACTATGATGCACAATTTATACTTCCAGAAACGCATGTCCCTCGAAGTGGAAACATCCCGCAAGACGTCCGTCCTTACGTGGGTAGGGCTCGGTCTGATGGGCGTGCAGTTTGGTGTCCTAGCTCGACTCACCTGGTGGGAGTACTCGTGGGACATCATGGAGCCGGTCACGTACTTCGTCACGTACGGCACGGCGATGGCCTTGTACGCGTACTTTGTGCTCACGAAACAGGTGAGGTTCTTGGAATGAGCAAGTAAAGGGGCTTTTTGATGAAGGTAGTAAAAGACACATAAGTTAATAAAAGGCTACTTAACTATAGCATTTTTTTGCCTTAAAGAATTGGGACTTTGGAAATGGTTTTCAGCCCTCGTGGTCACTATTTATGTTTTGCTGGGGTTCTATATTCTTGTTGATATGTCATATTTTTATATCCATAAACGTCGGAATTTTGGTGGACGTAGAAGTTCCTTATTTCCAGAACTTTAATTTTGGTGATACGCCCTCGCGCATCGAATTGAAGGCGTCAATTTTTTATACCACACCATTACCTATCTACCAAATAAATTACAAATAATAATATATTACAATTTTAAACACTATTCTGACATTCTGGACGAATATTCGGATCTAGAGTATAAGTAAGATGGGTGGTTTCTGAAGCGTTGCGCTAGCCGGCAAACAAACTACCTGTTTTATGGATAAGCTAAAGCGCTGAGCTAGCTAGAATATTCTATGTGTTTATGAACATGACTGATAATTTCGTTAGGTTAGCCAAAAGTCAAAACACGGTCTCTTTTATAGTTTTATAATTCATATATTATATGAATTAGAAAAACTATAAAATCTTTCAGTATTTCGGTTGTATTAAAATTATTTTAATACGCATTTAAGTAATTAATCTCTATATTTCATAGCAATTTCGTACCGTATTCAATAGACTATTTCAATCAGCCAATATTGAATGAACTTTTTTTCCAGGAATACATCTTGCCCGACGTCAAAGATAGGCAGCATCTGATTATTTTGCACAAGAAAGCGAAAAAGATTGGTTTGGACATCAATCATTATAATCAACTTAAGGATGAGGTAAGCTTGTTTCTGCTGAATATTTTTTTTTTGAGACAACCAGTTTATTGAAAGCGAAGTGTGAATTTATATATTGTGTTGTATATTAAAGTAAATCTATTCTTATTATATTATTTTCTACATTTAATTTCTTAAAATATTAATATTAATTAAACTTATTTCTTCTATAAACAACAGACAAACCGACTTATTGTACCCCTTAATTTAGTAATGTACCTGACCGAAAAAAAATCTAGTTAATAACATTATAATATTTCTTTTCCAGATTGACAAACTCCAAAAGGACTTGAACCGTCTTCGCGATCCGCTAAACATACACTTGCCACCTTCAATTAAAGCCGAAGAGAAGAGATCACCCTTGACCAAAATCAAAGACATGCTAGAGGAAACTACGAAAAAAATAAAAATCACGTAATACAAGTTGTCTATGGCGCGTCGGAAAACGCGCGAACCATAGATAGTAGTTTGTTGAATCTGCGTCGTGCATTTTTGAATTTCGAAATGTGTATCGTGTTTTGTTTATGATATAGTTTTTTTTTAATGCGTTAGCTTTAAATGTTGTTTCGCGCTCATTTAGATTAAATTTAATATTAATATAATCTGTTTTATGAATTCTTTCTTCGTTTTTTTCTTCGAAACGTTTGGTTGTGTTGCTTCTTTTAAAATAGGATAAGCATTATTTTCATTAATGAAAACTTGTTTTGTAAGCCAAAGTTAATGTTTTGCTAAACATAAACATAGGTAAAATATATTATTTGAAAAATATACACTATTAAAAGTTTATTGGATTGTCTATTTAAAGTTATCATTATAAATATAATTTATATTTAAACAATGCTCAAAGCTAAAATAAAATTTATTTGTTAAAAGCACATAAGTCACTTTAAAAAATAAAGTGAAAAATTACACGGTACACATTTTGAAAATATATGAGATTTAAGCTGACATTGCTGTTAAAACATTGTTAAAGTTGTTTTTAAACCAAAAAAACTAGATAGAGGCTTGCCAATTGATATGAATACATTTTTAGTTATATTAAGAAAAAGTAAAATACATAAATAAATTTAAATAGTAAAAAATACTTTAGTTAAGGATGTTGACCAAATGTTAACGATATAGTCCGAACACAAGTTATCTTATCTTTGACAGTATTATATGTCTATGAAATGTTATTTGAAAGTGAACTTTAAGATCATAAGCACAAAAGCGTATTTTCTATGTCGAGTTTATTCTTGGTTTTGAATGCGCACAACATTTTTTGTGACAACTGTAAAAAAACGTAGTAAAATTTTGCTGTTTGATCGCACAAAATATCTATAGTTGTTTTATTATTCTATAAATGACCAACTACTTATCTAGAATGTTCTTTAATGTTTGTGTTAAAAAAGAACTTGAAATTTTATTTGAAGATATTTAATTGATTCCTTGTGTAGTTGGTCGGTACATAGTCAAGAGAAAGGACAGAATTCAAATAAATAGAACAATTTAGAAAATTTATTTTGATAGATACAAATATCTAAGGACCAATGAAAGCATTAGAATGATTTAACGCGCACATTTTTCAGTTAATTTTCTACCTCATATTATATCTTTACTTCACAGTAGATCCTCTCAGTCCTTTCTATTTGTCTATGGTCGTTAAAAAAAAGAAATTATGTTAAAAAAAAAATTGACTGAGTGGGTAAAACATCTACATTTTTTTAAGACTAAAATGCCAATTTGCAAGCAACATGTACAGTTTAAATGACTTTTTTATTTTAATTTATTTAGCAGTTTGTGATTTTTTTTTCTTTATTATAATTATTACAATAGCGAGTATTTTACGTATAAGTATTGATGATTAAGTAATAATTGTTACATTATTTAATGTGTTGTTATAATACGATGTTTTTACCCATTAGATCAATTTTTTGTACTTTAATTCATATCAATAACTATGAACTTAATAATTTTGACATTTAAACTTAAAGATCTGTACTATGTCCTTAGCCCAATATTATGATAATTTACGTAATAAAATATTAAATTATTTGTTTAAGTAAGAGTTTATTGTATTTATATTTAGATGAAATTTTATTAGAAAAAGTTTTATATTTATTAGTGTTTTAAATCGTGCTCATGTTGAAGTTTCCTTTCTAGTTATATTTTGTATTACTAGTGTTTAAAATAAATTATTATTGATAATTATTTTGACATAGTTTAATCTGTGCCAATTAACTTAATTAAATCAAACATTCTGTTACTAATTAATCTTGTCTGTTATTACAAACTAAATTATTTTAGTCGTGTTTTAACTGTTTTTAGGAATTGTGTGAATTGTTTTATTTAAGTAACTTATTTTTTTTGAAAGAGAAATTTAAATTTATCGCTTCTTTACTCTGTTTGTAAACGAAATTGAGTACGACTAAATAATATTTAGTTTTTGAAAACAGCATTACTATAATCGGATTAAAAAAAGACGTGTGGCACTCGGGGACTGCCGCGGTAAAGCTATTGCATGCTATGCCTTCAAGCCACACCTCCGCGCCCGTCCCCGTGGGGAGCGTGAGGTTTTTTCGTTATGGAATTTCTCGATTCGGTCCCCGCGCTCAAGGCCCGAGATAGAAGCTATGCAATAGCTTAATAAATTTAATACTATTCTATTGTATTAGTATAATTTAATCTTAAAGAATTTAGTAGAACTTTTCTAGTCCGTGCAGAATATTAGTCTTTCTGGACATAACTAAGACTCAAATATTTTTATATCTATACATTTATTTGTTCCTTTCGCTTGCCAGAATTAAAAATGCTTCAATTACATACGCTTGAACTGCACAAAATGCACTAACTATATGAAAAATGTCATACAACTTGTATTAATATAATTAATTTAAAATAATATTTAAGCACAAATAATTATAATTTACCTTGATTGGTGCTTAGGCAATTTGCTCGAATTTTATTTAAGTAGCATAATTCAATATATGAATTTAATTTTAACGTATTAACTTTTCGATTGAGACATTTCGTGTACTGATTTAGTTTGTTTTTGATTAAATATTGAATGAGTTTTTTATTTTTATTTTATTTGACTAACATGTGATGATTACTAAAACTTTATTTCTTATGAAAAAAATATAAGTATTTATATTAAGTAAATGATCACGTCGTTGTTGTTAATATTGTAAATTATGAAATTTCGGCTTTATGCCGAAGCGTGTATAGGTCGTAAAACCCCATCATATAGAGAAATTTATACGTGTCCACATATTGTGAAGAAAACAATGATTTTAACAAATGATAACCACATAATATGGTTAGTGACTAATAGATTTCTCATCTTGATAATGAAAGCCCACTTTATTTATCTGTGGACAAGTTTCGATCGCTTCTAGTTTCTAGTAAGTATATATAGATATATTATTAGGAATAAAAAAGCCGTAGGTTAAATGAAGGCTGTGAAATTAATGTGAATAATCCATCTGCTAATATTTCAAATACCAAGTCGGTTAGTAACGACTCCTTGAAAAATTTAGTTGCTATCATAATATTATGATAAACCTTCACGTTTTTGCCTTGTTCATCTATATAGTAATACTTCCTTATTGATAATGCTTGAATGAATTTCGATTAGTGTAAGCTTTTTAAGTATAAAGGTAGATACTACCTGTAAATTTGAAATACGATCCAAGACGTAATTGCCTGTATAAATATGATAGGCGCGGAAAATATTAGGTTGCTTGACTTCTATGTGTTTTTTACAATTCCCATTGAACATCTGTATTAAATATTTTTTTTAATTATAACGCCTAACAAAAGGCGTCTCGCCAAATTGCTTGTATTATTGATTTTTTTCAACACCCTACAATTTTATTGTACCTAAATGGCGACGCTTTTGGCCGGGAGCCAAATTTGTAAAATGAGCCGAAGCTGTAGGCGACAGCATCTAATTATTTAACATAATATGCTTTTAAGGATGGAATTTATACAGTGTTTTAAAGAATTAAAAATTGCGACCAGGTACATAGTTTAATTTTACAGCGCATCTCATTGCTTATTTAAACTGAAATATAGCCTTCATGAATTAGATATTTTAACGGATTTTCAAAGAGAAGCTTATTAGTGGATTATTATAAAATAAATACCTGTAACTGTATCCTCCTTGCACTATATTAATTAGCTTAACTAACTTATGCCTTAAGTATCTATGATCGTAGACGTGAAATACGAGCCTTCTTCCAAATGTATATTTGTAGAGAAGAAACTGTTTATATTATGAATAATTGTTTGTAAATATTTCCTAATATTAGATATAAATTACCTTTATACAAGCACTTTCCACTGTAACTTTGCTTTATATTATAATTCGCAATTAGGCCTTTTATAATCTTTCTACATTTAGGGATGCTTCATAGTTAATATTTTCAAATATACACTTTATATATTAAGGCAGAGCAAGGCTTCTGGGTAGTTTAATTTTGCTAAACTCTTATTAAAATATTGTGATCGAGGCGTTCTGCGTTAAAATGTACGTGCTAAAATACAGCAAAGATATTATAACCTATTTGTCAGACTTTTTGGCGCGAAGTTCTTCAACAGATTATGAACTTGTCTTAGTAGACTGTACAATTTTTCTGTGCAATGTATTATAAAAAATAAAAATAATAAATCTGATGTTTTCTAAGTGTTAGTTCTGTCACAACTAAGTTACAGAGCTTTTCACTTTAACAGAACCCTTCCATACTTTTATTGTTCAAAAAATATTCACACTGTTATGATGCGCAATATATAGAGATTCCGTATCTACTCTACTTTTAAGTCTATTTCTGCACACGGGTTTTGGTCTAACAAAGTTCAGATTATTTACTATTTATTATACTGCAACAGTCTATTAATTATATTTTTGTAATATTATTATATTTAGCATAAAAACTTGTTTTATATTATACTAGCGGTCCGCCCCGGCTTCGCCCGTGGTACATATGAAAAATAGATGTTGGCCGATTCTCAGACTTACCCGATATGCACAGAAAATTTCATGAGAATCGGTCCACCCGTTTCGGAGGAGTATGCAGACTAACATTGTGACACGAGAATTTTATATATAAGATTTTATTATGTACTTATAAATAGGTTCTGCGCACTAATGTTAAGTAAAATGAAACTTGTTTATGTCATAAAAAAAATTGTATTTTACACCATGGGCGTAGCTAGCCATGGGCACAGGGTGGGGCAAAAAAAAAACCGGCCAAGTGCGAGTCGGAGTCGCGCACCGAGGGCTCCGAATAAACCTACTTTTTATTGTGTTGTAACTCTAAAATGTATGTTTTAGCAATTTTTCCTTTATCTGTGCTATAAGACATTGCTTTTAACCAAATTTCAAGACTCTGTGTTCACGGGAAGTAGGTACAATGTAGGTTTTGATTCCCTTGCGAATGTCGAAATTTGTGATAATTTGCAGCATAAAATGGCTGTATCTTTTGATTGCGTTGACTTATAAGTTTGATTTTTTCACAGCTTTAAGAGACCGTAGACTTGAGTATTCGATATAAATTTTAGTTTGATAACCCTACGCGTTCCTAAGAAAAATTGTGTTGACAGACAAACCGACAGGCAGACTTTGTTGTGCGTTTGTCTGTCTAAAAATACCTTTTTTTTTTCAAGAACACGTGGCGGTATCAAGCTGAAATAATAATGAATAAATCAAAACAAACAAAAGATAGGTACCTACAGCCGTTTATGTTGCAAATTTCATCCCTATATTATATAGTTTATCTGTCTAATATAATAATACGATTCCTTTTTACCATAAAATATAGGTCTATGTAAATAGAAAAATGAACCATTTTAAATAACTCAGTAAATAAAGCAAAACCTTGCACTTCCGATTTCATGTTTGTTTTAGGTTAATGGTCACTTATTGACCATAAAAACACAAAATGCAGACAGATCCAGGTGGAGCTTTGCTTGCAATCTTATAGTTTTTGACCGATATCTCGAAAACTATCCACTTTTTTAAAAGTTGCTTAGACTTTTTTGTAGAAAGTAAAATTTCGCATATTTTATACCATGTCAATTTTTTGTAAAACTTACTACCTATTTACGGTATAGAGCCTATTTGATGAACCGGTTGATCGTTAAAATATTGGATTAATGAATAAAATGCATGTATGTACATAGTTTTTAGGTCACTTTATTCTCTACAAGTTTTGTTTGAATTTTTTTTTCTAGTGCCCATATTTTTTGAGTTGTTCCACGTATAATGTAGAAATGCCGAGGCTCGGCGGGTGACGTGGCAGGCCAAAAGCTTTTTTACGAATGTCATAACAACGAAGAAGAAATTTCCAATGCAAGTGGATTTTCACCGTTTCCGAAACGGCAAAATTTTTGATTTTTTTTTTACTTATAGAAAATTTTTAATACATTTTTTAAAATATTTATTTTATTCTTGCATCCGAATATAAAATAAGTACTCAATATTATTTAGAATATATACGAAACATATGTACGAAATATATACGAAACATACATAGGTACCTTGAAATTTACTATTTATCGCCAAACGTTAAATAACTCAAAAAGGATTAGAAAAAAAAAGTTTCAAATAAAGTAACCTTAATAAATGGATAATGCATATGAATTAATGTATTAATGCCTATGCATTTCATTGATAAATCCAATATTTAAAGAGTAATTACTTGCCAAACCGGCTCATTAAATAGGCCATAAATCGTAAATGGAAAGTTTTACATAAAGTTTACAAAGTATAAAAGGTGTAAAATTTTACTACCTACAAAAAATTCCCAATATTTTTTGCCTTAAAATGGATAGTTTCCGAGATATCGGCCAAAAACTTTTATGTAAGATTGCGAGCGTAGTAGCTCCACCCGGATCTGTCAGCATTTTGTGCTTTTATGGTCAGTAACTTATCCTAAAACAAAAGTGAAATTGGATGGGAAATTTAGTGCGAATTTGGCTAAATATAAACAGCTTTGAATCGGGTAACAGTACTACACTAATTTTTCTGGCACCAAAAGTGGTTTAAATCATGTAACGTAGAAGCGCAAGCTTTTTGTTTAGATCACATTTTTTTTGTGTCGACTGACAACAGCTTTCGAGTGAGAATTTTTTAACGGATATTAAGTTTTGTAGTCAGTACCAAGATAATTACGTTTTTTAGATTTGGTTAGGTACCTTCCAGATCAGAGCCAGGGTGGGGCAAGTGCCCCACCCTGCCCCACCGTGGCTACGCCCATGTTTTACACTTAATTAAATATATTAGACACCGTTCAATCTCGCATATATACTTGTTCATATTTATGTAGGCCTAATGTTTCTATATTCCTGTTACTTCACTAAAATTGCCAAACTATCCTTCCTATTTATAAATTCTTATTAATCTGTTATGTCTTTGCATAATGTTAAGACTATCTTATAAATATGGTGACCATCGTGTGTATATGAACTTAATTTAATTTTAATATATAATTTAATATATGTATGAGATAACCATATTTATAGGATAGAAGGAAAACTAGAAAGGAGTAATTGTTTTCTGGAGCGATGCTACTGTAAATTATAAAAGAACAAAGAACAACATTACTAGACTCCTTGTAATAGTTACTATTTTGCATTTTGTTAAATTTACAGTCGTGTTCAAATAAATTTTTCAAAAAATTCTTAATAACGTTTTTTATTTAAATATCACCTTATATTTAAAAAATGTCCACAATTTTTATTTAAAATTTACATTTATAATGTCCACAAATTTCACATTTTATTGAAGTTTATATGGCTTGGCACTAATTTCGAAATATAATTACACTTTGTCGTTTTCAAGCGCCTCTGAAGGCGATATGGGCTTAGCGCCGAAGGGGTACAAGTCTATACTCTGGACGTGAGCCCGCACCGACACTCCTGGAGGAATTCCAAAATAATTGTCGCCAATGTTTTTAATAATTGTCGATCCGGGCTTGTTATGGTGCACATTAAATCCTACAGCGAATTGTGGTTTATTTTTGTCGGCTTCAGAATCGTCTTCGTCTTTAAAAAATGGGGCTTGAGAAGGCTTTAGCGGTACGTAAGGTTTCTTCGTCGGCCTAAAAGGTTTGCTGGTCGGTCGCCAAGGTTTGCCTGCAAGTTGTAATTGTTACTAAGTTCGTGCGCTAACGCGGTGCTCTTGTGCCGAGGTGATGGTGTAATAAAAACCAGTTGGGTTGTGAACAACAATTTATTGCGATCAAGCAATTTTAAACTCATTCCAAGCTCTCTCTCATTCAGTGCAATTTAATTGAATATTGTGATCTTGTTTTTAACATTTAAAAATATCATTCGTTCTTTCCTTACTAAAAGAACGGCGACTCTTCGTGTTTGTATCGTCATGATAAGTTATCAAAGCCACGGCTTAATTACTAAATACAAGATCACCAACGTCAATTGTTTTCTATCGGTGCTATTCATCACCTGGTCCTTTGCTTGGTTTTACGCCTCCAAAACTGGACGAATCTTGGTCAACGTAGCTTATATCTCCACTGTCTGTTTCTGGTCTTAAGGGTGGTGCTTGACCGTAACTATCAGATCCATTGAGGCTGTCTTCAGAACTACTGACGCCTGAACTAGTATCGCTATCAGGTCTATCTGGTTCGGAGGTGGGGAACGGCGGTGGTTTTACATGTCCTGATGCAGCTGTACCGTCTGGACCTATAAATGATTGATATTACCGTACACGAAAAAAAAAGTCTACACACTTCGACTCTATCCACTCAATTTAAATTTAATATCTGAGGTATATTCATTCTACACTTCAAAAGTAATTAGAGTTCTTGAATTATGCATCAGGATTTTATTTTTAATCACTTTAATAAGAAGTGGAAGTGATTGAATTTGAAAATTTCACTTTACACTCAGAACAATTATTTTAACTACCGGTGTTAATTTCTATACTTACTTTATTATTTTATGAGAATTTTTGATCACAATAGAACAATTTAATTTAAGCAAAAACATTCATTCTTCGTCTTACATACCTTTAAACACGTCATCACTGCCTTCATCATTCGGTGCATACGCGGGTGCTACGGAAGCTACGACGGGTCCAACGTCATTGAATGCTGGATCATACTGGCTCGGTAGCGTCGGGAAGTAAGATGGAATAAACGGGTCATTACTATTCTTCACTATACGGTAACCGATACCAGGCCCGGCTATGTAGTGTACCGTTCTGAAAATGTAAAGATTCCAATGAATTCATGTTAGGTATTGTTTAGTTACAGTTATTTTGACAATTGCCTGTTTTCGTCTGGCAATTATACATGCCTGTCAAAACTGTACAATTACGTGATATACATAAATATTAGGATTATTACCTTTGGACTCCTTTATCGTCTAAGAAGCTATAAGATCCTCTAACGTTGCCGCGGGAATCGCTGCTTTCCGTTCGTCTTTGGTCTGGTCCAGCAGATATAAATCTAAATATAAGTTTATTGGTTAGAATTGTGAGGTCAACTTTTATTATAATCTTTATTAAATTTCTCATTACAATTTAACATTTTTTATTAACTAATTATAGGTTTTTTTTTTTTATATCTAAGTAGATATAGATCAGCAAGTGCTGATTTTACAATTACTTAAATTTAAAAGCTTATCATACAAAAGACGCTAATTCCTCTATAGAACAATGACTGTAACACACGAATAATATTGTAATAAACTGAATCTGTCACCTGTATGAGCCATCCAAACCTCGCTGTACGGCAGTTTTGCCTCTAGGGTTCTTCTCGTTGCGTACTAACGGTGCTCTATGGAAAGGACTTCCGATATTCCGCGGTGAGTCAGGGAAAGCAGACGATACGTGGAAGCCACTGTCCCTACCAGCTATGTACGATACGTCGTGTCGTTCGCCGATATCGTCGACGAATGAATAGTGACCTGAAATGTTGTTTTTATTGTAGTCACGTAATTAAAAGCCCTATATTGCTCTACCAATAATTATTGAAAGCATGTTTACATAATTTGCTCTACGAAGCGTGTATAAAGAATTTGCTCACAATTGAAGATTTACTTCAAAAAATATAACACGTTATAAATACTTTAATTCTAACATCTTTATTAACATCGCGTAATTAAAGAAAAATGTCAGGTATCATTAGTGATAAACAAATTTTTAAGTACTAGGTTGATATTTTTTTTACAATGAAAAATCTTTTATTAGATGAAAATTATATTATCTATTTACTATTTACCTTTGACATCCCCTCTGCTATCAGCATTTTCATTTTTGGAGTAAGTTCTCGTGTCGATTTTGTAAGAATAACTCGGATCTTCGTTGGGATCGAAGTAGGGGTCGTCTTTGTTTCCAATCGGCCCTCTTGGCCGTTGGTC
>CAJQZN010027005.1:0-11460 GCA_907164685.1 Colias eurytheme
CCCCCCCCAAATAACTGAAGTAAGAAAAGCACAACCATCGTTTTAATAGGCACTTATACTACTGTATAAAAAAAAACTATTTTGTTCAGGAAGGGGCTTTTAATAGTTCAACATAGACAAACAAACAAATTTAATTTCTTAAGCCTTTAACAGTTTGTTAAAAATAAACAAAAACAAAAAAAAGGAAACACATACAGATAAACAGTGAAAGTGTTACCCATATTTGTTATCGCGAGTGACCTTAGACCCGCATGCTATCGGTCAATCGTGTGCAAATGTTCAAATATACTTTAATGGTAATAATTTACTGCTCCGTATTCCCATAACTTTTATTTTTAAGCTAATTATTTTTCGTTATTGAACAGATTTAGATGAAAGAATCAGTTGGGTAACTATGAAATGATTTTAAAAGAACAACTATGGATTTTCTTGCCGGTTCTTCTCCATAGATACTGCTTTCCGTATCGGTGGTAAATTTTAAAAATATGTTATGACGATTCAAAGCTGCTTCTAGAAGAAGTTTAATTGAATAAATAAATATTTCACTTAATGACGATTTTTTTATTACAATCACATGATAAAGTAACCTATCAAACAATAAAAATGTATGAATCTTAAACTTTTTGGTACAATAGTAATTATAATATAAGGAAAAACTTAATTACGACAGTATTTATAAAACAAATCCTAGTTAATCACAACCGGAAATTATGCGACTATAAATAGTATTGGTTTATACTACAGAATGATAACACTTAATAGATTAAAAGTTATTACAGTAATACAAACATTGCGTATAAATTATATTAATAAAAGTGATATTATTAGATATAATTTACAGCCAATAAAAGTGATGAACCTTTAAGAAAGATCATTGGCTTTCACTCCGCAAATATATACAAAAAATAAAAAGTATTTAGTTAGTTAGCTAGGTAACTACTTAATTACATATAATTATTCGTCATGAAAATAAACCACCTTAAATTCGAATAAAAAAAATTTAACAAAAATAATACGCATGTATAAAATACATTAACAATTTTGACAGGCCCGTTCTCATTTAGTATGTAGGTTAAATAGTAAGTTAGAAAGTTTATTTCAGTAAAATATTTCTCTTTGAAAATAATATCGTAACGTTAACGCAAAACCTATGTATTTCGCACTTGGTGGGCTTTTAAGATGAATGTTAATATAACCTATTCACAGTGAATGAGCATATATTTCAAGTAAACCCACTTTCTGAAAGCCTTGACCGATTTACCTGTGGGTAAAAATTACGTAAATGTACAGTACATTTACGTATTTTGTTTCTCGTAATAACAAATGTTTAGATAGCGGTATTAAATCAAAAGAATGTATATTATGGTCAACATAATATTTTAATTATTAATCTCATGTAACACGTCTAATAGATGCTAATCAGATTGCGTAGATTTCAGTCAAATTATCATTAATATTGAAACACTATTCATGTCATTTATTGATAAAATTGTATACAGCTAGGACACAAAGTGTATATTTTTTTCAATTCTGGAATTGAGTAAAAAGTTATATTTAGAATTTCCAGTTACACTAAATAACGCTGTCCAAAACTTAATAATATGTTCCTTAAAAAGGAAGAACTGAGAACCTTCAGAAAACATTGGCAAACAGAAAAAAAACATGAAAAAAATGCCCACCTGAAATCCGGACTGGACCTTTCTAGAAAACTTCGCTTCCGGGTGGTCCAAGAACAGCGTCGCGTTAATAGCGAACCCGGCCATATCAATGGGAAACGGTCTGAAGGGTTTCCACACCGCGTTGTAACCTGAGACCTTCCCGTTGGTGACTAGAGGCATTTCCACCCTCATCCCTCCGACTATACCCACCGGCCATACTCCGACTTTCTTTATTTTTCGCATCTGGAATAGATATTATATAGTTTTCCAATAAAATTCCTGTAGTAATTTAAGTGTTTGAGGCAGAGCATAGAGCACTTAGTTGAACTCATATTGTTATAACTCGCGCGAGTTAACTTGACACCTGAAAAATGGTCCTGTCCCTTTCACTCCATTCTATTATCACGTGAGAGTGAAAGAGACGGTTATAGGTCTCAAGTTGACTCGCGCAGATTGTATGTTAAAATCGTAATTTTTTATCCAAACGGACATCTCCTTTATCATTCGGGACATCTTTTCTAACAAAAAATACTTAGATACTTATCTCAAAAAAATTGTACCCGACAATGATTAGTAAGTACAATTAAATGGCTGTCCCTGCTGAATTAAATTACTTTACAAATATAACCTAAAGCATGTGGGTAGTTCTCAAAAAAATTTTTTCTACACACATATCAATTCAGAAACCTCTAATTTAAAACTCTGTATGATTTCTAGAGACAGGTAATATTATTTTATCTTATCATGCAGTTAATTCAGTCCGAGTAGTTAACTTTTCATTTTATTATAAGCAAAGGAATGTGGCAAAGTATTAATGAAATCATTAAAATGTTATTGTATCCACAATGAGTGATACAAACATACAATAAACATTATTGTTTAAATGCTTTATGTATGAGAAATTAACATACCTTCAGCTGAAAATGTAAACAATGATAATGTAAACATAATATGTAAGTATCATATTAAAAAGAAAATTTAAAACACTTACATCAACATTGAAAATTGATAGTTATTTTATTTACTTAGTTGGTACAGATGTTAAAAAATTCATGAAATAGGAATTTCCCATATTTTTTATCTCTCAAACAATCATTATGTAAAGTTGATTAGAATGAATCATAATGTAAAGTTAAATATTAAGGTTATTAATGAATATTTATTATAGTTTTCTACATTTAGTGTCTCAATTATCTGAATAAGGTAAAAATAAAATAAATTCTTAACTTAGTCCGAGAATTCTAAGCACAGTTAGTCATGCAATATGACTCAATTTTAGAAATAAATTGAAGAATAATAATTGATAATGTTGATACCTAATTGTTGATACCTAAGTAATTTACTAACAAATATTCCAACACCATTCAATAGCCTTCTGTAGAATAAATAAAAAATATAATTATAGTGAATCCAAACTTACCTCTTCAAAGACTTTGAGCGCATATGTATTGTCATCATCCATAAAATACACAACACCTTTCTTATCTTCCGATTTACGCAAATGGTCTCTAATCCAATTTAGAGCCACATTCCGTTGCTCCACACCGCTGGCCTGTTTGGGAATTAAATTGAAATATTAATCTTTTTTTTTTAATTTTAAAAATCTTTTTATTTCACACATCTAAATTAGTATGTTACATGAGCTTCTTTGCATAATTTGTAAGATGTTTAATAACAAGCCAAGATTTATTGACCAGTACTTGTCTAATTAAAAGGATGTTTCAATTCCAACAATATTTTATATCTTTAGTTAAATTTACACTGGGAAAACATGTATTTACTTGTAGTCTTTTATTGACGTGACAACGTCTTATAATTCGATTGAGCCGGCTGCACGCACGAAAAAACATGACTCATGCGGCGTTACCTCGCTCTGAGGCGTTCCATGTAAGGCTTGAAGAGAAAAGAAGCACAATCGGACGTTGTCACGTTCAACTATCAAAAATTACCAGCCTTGTAAACATACAGCATTAATTATTATCAGGTACATGAATGGAACCATGCCTTTGCATATTACAGCTATTTGCATGATGATACAGTTATCTAATCTAGTTACACAGAAGTGAATATACAAGTAATTTTTATGAAGTAACCTTGAAACATTGCAGTTGTTAATTGCAAATTAACGAGTTTAACTGGTACTATGCTATTTGTATTTTTTATTGTGTCCTGTTATTAATAGATTTTAATATAGGATCCATATATTTTATTTCTTCTACAGATATATACAACGAAAACAAGTCTATAGCAAAACATTCACTAGCTAACTGTTTTAATATTGATATTCTATTGCATGTGTTATAAAATGTATTTCCACAATCATAATTATTGTTATTACACAATTTTTTAACAAAATCAAATCCAAAAATTATGTTTATTAGGGATTTATTATATTAGTAAAATAACTTCAAACATTTAGTGTAGTAAAAATTGATATGTTTATGCCACATGAGGTGATTCCAATGACATTCTAATTATCCAAGATATATGTAGCGATGATATCCAATTATTTTTATGTATTTCATATTTTGCACTTGGAAGTAGGTATGCTATTTAATAATTTTGTAGATCTTATTCTAAATAGACCAGCTTCATGCGTTTCCTCATGTGGCAGACAATTTTAGCCATTATAATAACAAAATATTAATACATTAGCAGTACAAACTCGCATAAATCAAAATGAACCACATACACAATACCAAGATGTGTAGTATGCATCTGTTTTAAACACACAAATATTGATATCCATCACCTGAAATATTGCAAACAGTGGGAGTAAAATCTACAAATTCATGCTACTTCTAGTCTAGGAGATAACTTATCATAACAATATGAAAAATGAAGCTAAAATTTACTACTTGAAATGTATAAATATATGGTCTGGGCTTATTACCATTGTATAATGAATGCTTTTGTGTGGTCTAATATTAACATTAAAAATGGTGATAAGTTCTTATGTAAAGAATTTGATTAGAATGCTAATGCTACAATCCTAGAATAATTTATTGTATTGGATTGTAAATTCATACAATACTTACAGTGGAATGCTTAGACTTTTGAGTTTTCACATTGAGATGTGTATATTTGAGTGTGGATTCCTTCAGAAGATTTTCAACCAGTTTTGTTTTTGTCTCAGAGTCCTCAATAACGATCCAATGGAAGTTCCTCACTAACATTAATGTCTGTGATAATCTAAAAAATATTGTTTTTTTTTAGATATAAGCTCAAAATTATAAGCATTGTTAAAACAATAGTTTTCAAATTTCAATAGCTATACATTGTTGCATAGTTGAAAATAATATAAGAATACTAAAAAGAATAAAAAATATGAGAACACAGAGAAACTTATAAGAAAAACTTTTGATTAGTATCCATCTTACGGGTCAGTTACTTAGACATAGACCTTTCTCCAAAAAGATTTTGGTTGCCCAACTCGATGGCCCTTAAGGTACATTTTAGCCTCCATCTTATTTGTTATATTTTTGATAATGCATGCTTTAATTTATCTTAATTATTAATTTAATATATATTTTTTTCAACTTAAATTACAATACTAATAAGTTTTACAAATTTAAAATGATGAACATAGGTGAATCAATAAAGCTTCGTATAATCAAGGTTCTTCTTCTCTGAGTAACTATAAATTCGATCACCCATTAAAAATATTTATGAAAGAAATCCTCACCATGTTTGTACAGACAAACCAATTAGATTGCCAAATAAGGAATCAGACAATAAAATTATTTAGCAAGAGCATTGAAGCCAAGGGCAATAACATCATGAATTACCTTGTGAGATCAGCCTTTTGTGCCAGTCGAGCATAAGTTGGGGTGATGCCGTAAATCGTCGGTAAATACGTATTCACTTCAGGTGTTATTTGACACTGAAAAGCCGGACGGCTATTGAAGAAAAATAAAGCTACAAAAATTAACATCCCGATTGCTAAATATTGCTTCTTGATATTAACAAAAGGCATTTTATTGTCACTGGAGCCGTCCATGTACAGTTACGGTTTCCGCGTCTGTAGAACCACAGACTATTAATTCAATCACAGTATTATCTCATTATGAGTTAAGTTGACCATATATTAACGCCGGTTAATCAATATTCCCACACTTATCGCGGTTATCGAAACAACCACCTCGCCGAGAAAGCAAAACTTGACTCTGAATGAAAAATCTAGGAACGTAAACTATCCATATTGTTTGAATGACATCTGACTGAACTGACAACTGTACAATCATCTATCAATTTTGACATTTGACGTTGAAAGCAATACAAACACTACAGGTTCGGAAATGATAATCTTTAGTAGTAGTAAAAATTTGCTTCTCTAATTACACTGAAGCCATAATTTCTACAGTAAAAATTATTTTTCAACTTACCCCAGTTTATACTCTGGACCTAAATAATTTGTAGAAGTCTTTTTAGCGCTACAGCGGTGCCATCTATGTATTACTTTAAATGACAATGTGTTGTGTAAAATTTATAATATAATTATAGTTACAGTAACTTTCGCTAGATGGCTACAAATTGCATAAAATAATATTTAAACAAACTAGGTACCTACTATTAGAACCGAAGGCGAGGTATTTCAACGCGCCGTTTGCGCTCCTCGCTCCTCGCGTCGGCTGTCAAGAAAACGCTGGGCAACGTTATGTTGGCAGGGCATCAGACTTCAGCTGTTGAAAACCAAAATTTAGCACGTTTTCTGCAGTACATCAAAATACATATCGATATAGGGTAACGGCACCAGTGGTCAGCCTCATAACAGCTTTTTGAAGTTTTGACAATTGCCATTTCTACAACAATCGTCGAATAAAAAAACGTACAACATGTATGGATTTATTGTTTATTGTAGTTTCGAGTCAACGTTTATCAAAAACAATAATTCTCTTAGTAAAATATATAATTAATTTTAAACAAAAAATGGCCCAGTGTCCCAGTGAACAGCCTCTAAAAACCAATAAACAGCCTTGTTGAACCCAGTGTTCAGCCTTTAGTAAGTATAACTAATAATGAGATCAAAATAAACAATGTTAACCCTTATTCAAACGCGAGCCTGTGGAGGAGCTAACAAAAAAGTAAGATACGTTCCTGGGTAATTTTGGGTCGTAGATTTAAAAAATACACACAAAAAAGGGGTTAGTGGGGGGAAGTACCCTTTTTTCGGTGGGAAGTATATATCCCGTCATCTGTTCTCTCTTGTAAAAAGTTTGGAAAGGTGGGAACTATAGCTCCCAGTGTCCACTCCAGACATCAATATTTTAAAACACTAGTTAGTTGCCCTGACTCCACTTGTGAATTTAATGTTATCGTAAAAAATTATAAAGAACAAGTTTTTTAATAAAGGAGGTGAAAGTACTCATCAATGCAAGTTTCTTTTACTGAGGGAAGAATTCGGGAATTGAAAAATGAATGACTTCAACATAAAAATGGCATTTTTCTACAACAAAATAAAAACAATAGGTAAATACTAATGTATTGAGTTAAGATTTCTAATTATCTGATCAGGAAATAACGAATAACAATAAATAAGTTGCATAAACCAACTAAAAAAGATTTTTTAGACACACAGATTTTATATATAGAATTTCCGAATGTCGTGTGCAGTGACGAACACTGGGATGATATCTTCCAACTTAAAGACTTAATTTCAATCGACTCTACCACGGTATAAAAGAAAGATTCTGGGCATATTTTTACGTTTCACGCAACCGTAATATAGTCTAGTTTACATAGCTAGAACTAAAATCTACTTATCTAATTTTTTTTGAGCACTACACCAAAAACTAAAAAATAACGGTCGTTTTCGGCTGCAAAATCACGTCACCCGACTTTGACGTGTGTTTACCATGACATGTAATAATTTTCTGAAAAGTGTTTCCATGAAAAAAAGTTCTCTAAAATGTTAAGATTGCATAGATAAATATTACACTGCATTAGGTTTAAGCATATAAAAATAAAACACGATTTACTTCAATCTGAGACGTGGGAAGTATAGCTCCCAGCGTTTTAATAAGGGTTAAATCAAAATCAACAATATTAATCACATTTTTATAGCAACGATTCACTTAATAAAAAATGTATATCACACATAATACAAATATTATTTTAAACATACTATTACAATCTCTTTGTGTCTTCTTATTTTATAGGATCTTTTTATTACTTATCATAAAAATAGCAATAATTCTTTAAAAAAAATCAACGATATTAGTATGTATATAATATTAGATATGTCCTATTGATGTATCTATAATCTTCTATGGCTTCCATGGCAGATGAGAGTTTCTCTGGAGGATACTGCTCTTGGCGGCATTTTTAGCTAAAAAAAAGGGAACAATAATAACTTTTGGATATGAATACACATAATACCATTATTTCAGGTAAAACTTAACTAACATGAAGTATTACTTATAGATTTACACACAAATATTCGCATTTATACTTAAAATATTATTTCAATAACATCGTGGCTGAATACTGGATCATTGAGACCCAGTGGTCAGCCGCTTGAAAAAAATATTTTGAAATGCGGCTGACCACTGGTTTTTCTAACAATTTAGAAAAACCCAGTAATCAGCCCCGGGGGCTGTCCATTGGATCTTTCATAAAAAATCAGTATCCAATGGTCAGCCCCTCAAATTTTTAAGTAAAAAAACAATATTTTTTATCAAATTTCATAAAATTAAATGCACTAAGTAATGTATAAAGTTATTATCTATAAAACACAATCACCTTTCATACTAAAATATGTTATTTCTCACCTTTCAAAAGAGCACCACATGAAACAAAAAATATGGCGGACATGACACTTCTGCTCTTGTCGGCGGACAGCACCAGCTGTATGAACGTGTTTACTTCTCTCCCCTGACCCCCTGCCGCTCCTATCGTGTGATGCATGAATCAATAACGAAACAGAGCTTCTATTTAAGTGCGCGTGATTTGGTTATTTTGATTACAGCGATATTTATGGCCAATAAACAACGCAATAGGCTGATCACTGGTTCCTGGCTGACCACTGGTGCCGTTACCCTATAACAATTATTTGCAAAATCAGAAATTTCATTAGTAAATAATTCGTTTTCGATTTTTATTTTAGCCTATTTTTATGATTTTATATGATCGAGCAAAATACACGTGGTTGTATAACAAATTAGCACACTTTTTTGGCAATATCTTGAAGTGTATTGATTATTTTTTCTAAAAGCGTCATATAATTATTGCAAATACATGAAAAATTTTATCTTGCAAACCAAATTTACTCCGCTTCGCTGACGGGACTCCCCATAATTCTGTGCCATCCGTACATAAAATACTAGCTTCTGCCCGCGGTTTCGACCTCATAGACCTTGACGCTTGACTGTGTCTATGTGTACCAGCTTTTTTTTAATTACTATTGCACGCCTCTTACAAGTGCAATGTATAAGCGAAGCGTTGAGGTGGGTACTACTGTCACTTCGCGCAAAACATCTGATTTTTCAAACTTAAAATGTATTTATGTATCATACATTGCACTTGTAACTTAAAAAACAGTTTAAAAAAGTTCTGTCTTGGACGTCCGTGTGTCTGTATGTGCGGATCCTTTTTCTTGTTAACACGATAGCGACCGAAATACTTTACTAATCGAGTCTTTTTTTTTCTCTTACGCTTGAGTATGCTCAGGAATAGAACCCTTTCATTTTTCAGGGTCTGATTCGATGTGGTTTAATTGTTATTAAATAAACAAAAATAATAATTAATAAATATTTATTAAAAAAAAATTATGAGGCGTGCACTTTTGGATTTTCCAAATAATTGATTTTTACTGTCAAGGTACCTACCTATATTATGGTGAATTATTATGAACACTCTTTATTGAATTTTTTTATTTATTATTTTGGATTTACTGTGATTACCTATTTATTTATAATTTAGGTATACATTTATGTTGCCCGCAGATTTATATCTAGAAATTGTTAAGACAAACATCATGCATTATCTTCTTGTTACTTCAACGGATTATGCAGCCCACGCCAAGATAGATCTTTGAGGGCAGGAATTTTCCCACTTGGTACAATATTATAAATATCCATTAAAAATATATAACGGCAAAATATTTTCACAAACAAAAAAAAGGTACATAAATCTATACTTTAATATTAAAAGCTGAAGAGTTGGTTTGTTTGTTTGAACGCGCTAATCTCAGGAACTACTGGTCCGATTTGAAAAATTATTTCGGTGTTAGATAGGCCATTTATCTAGGAAGGCTATGGCTATAAGTATAATATCAACACGCTAAGACCAACAGGAGCGGAGCAATGCGGGTAAAACGACGGGGCACAGCTAGTGAATAATATAGATACATTAATAATGGTTTCAATGATTTCATTTAACTTATTCTAACCCTAGTTACTGGTATGGTATAATTTACATAGATAGCAGATGTGGTCAGCCATTTATAGACCCACCACGTCTAGGTTACCTACTCTTCCCGCAAAATCGTTTAAAACTATTAGTGAGAGCAATATTATTATGAACGAACCTCAAGAATCTTATTTCAAATATATTGGAATAATTACAATCATGCGAAATATTGTTAAATCACTCTATTTGAAAATTATTAACAAAAATATTGTATTGTATTTTAATTATATTGTATACCACAAATTAAATCTTAAAATGTTCAGAATTGTGAAGGGATTTTTCATTAAAACAGGTAGTTGATCTGAAAATAGCCTGATGACTTATTAATACGCTAGGCATAATTTCAGATACAAATCTTAAAATTGCAACTAATAATATAATAATATAAACGAAGAGATTATTATGCTTAAACACAATGCTTGGAGTTTACCATGCCATTGAAATTAAAAATAAACAAAATAACATCACGTTTACATTATCCGAAGGGTGGCATGTACTTACACCAATACCCTACTTATGTATCCACGTTAAGCTTAAAACGTAACAACGTTTAAGTCACTATTGAATAAACCATAGATAATAATATAAAGCCTTTTATCGAATCTTGATCTTCAGGTGCCAGATTCTTGTAATTTATAATATTTTAAGTTACTTATTAAGCTATTGCATAGCTTATAGCTCAGACTTTGAGCGCGGCGACCGAATGTAAAAATTCCTTAACGAACAAACCTAAACCCCCCCACTCCAACCGGCACAGCGATGCGATGCTATGCAATAGCTTTACCGAAGAGAACGATGTTCAAAATAAAAAAAAATGTACCCATACCAAAGCCATAGAGAATATAATATTGCTTTGGTATATTATAGGTTAAATTTTGTTCGGCTAAAACGCGCGTAGAACTGCCGTCTTCAGCTAGTAGCGTTATAAAACGACATCAAAAAATGACTTTGATTTATTTTCATCACATTTTATTTAAACTACACCTCTATACGATCAATGTAGAACTATATAGAGCGTACTATTTAAACCATTATCTTTTAACAACTTTGCCTAGCAAAGTAGTGATTAATTTATTCTCTCTATGCTACGTAGGTATTACGTAGTAAAAGCCGTAGCAAATGTAGCGCTCGATGCTACGAACTTATAATACTCAACTTAGTCTTCTTCACAATATTGAAAAGCCTTGCATTAGGTAAATGGGTTGAAAATCATAAATAAAAGATGAAGTTACGACTTTGGGAACGTCATTATTTCCGTAACAAGCTTGTTGGGCAGCTTACGTCTTAAGAAAACTTGTATGCATTGAGTTTGGTAGAACTAAATATATATCTCTACGATCTCCATCATATTGCAATATGATGGAGATCGTAGAGCTTAAATAAAGCTATGTTC
>CAJQZN010027007.1:0-15610 GCA_907164685.1 Colias eurytheme
ACCCGCGTTCGCGATAGACTCCGCCCGCCAAGCAGTGGATTTTTTTTTGTGTATCGTCTTAATATTTACGAGTTTTCTCGTCATCTCGTGACGTTGTTCACCCGCTTTCACTGACGCTCATTCGTCTTGATGATGGACACTTGGATGCTAAGAAAATACTGAATTTAAACACACATTTTGGGTTTATTGCTGAATTCGTACTAGTCATAGCTGTAATGGCTCTAGTTTAAACTTTCTATCATAGCTTTCATGCAGGCTTTATTGCAAAAAATATTTTCGAAATTACCTTATAGAAATTTTATTATGAGATGGTGTGTTCCAAATAAAACATACATTTAAAAGGATTT
This sequence comes from Colias eurytheme, assembly GCA_907164685.1. Taxonomy (NCBI): domain Eukaryota; kingdom Metazoa; phylum Arthropoda; class Insecta; order Lepidoptera; family Pieridae; genus Colias; species Colias eurytheme. Next base: position 348 of record CAJQZN010027007.1, read on the forward strand.
ACTACACTTATAATCCAAAATCTAAAGAAAGTCAGAATTAGAATTGAAAGAGTATAAAATAGTGTGCTGCTGTCGGCTTATCCTGTCCAGTGTTAAAACACAAACGTTATGATTATAGTAATAATTATTATTCTAATGTGTGGCAAGTATTTCAAATTAAAGATCGTCGGCAGTCAGCAAATATGTATACGAACTCGTAGGTGTGAAATGCAGTCTACTTCGCAGTTCACTCAAATATTCAAATAAGACGCAATAAATTTTCACTTTGCACATGTTAAGAGAATGTAATGAAGTTTTACCGTCTGAAAATACCATTTGTACTAAGTATATAAATAGAATCCATATAGTATTACATAAATAGCTACCGCCTATATCATAACAGCAAAAAATAGCAAAACAATTAGAGCGCAAATATAAAAAAATAATTAACAACCTTCCTATTTAGTATTGCACCATCATCGGAAACAGGACCTTTGTATATATGAGTAACAATTCATCAGTTACTCAAATTCCTTTCTGGCGTGAGTCTATAAATTATGAAATTGCACACTTAGTGAAAAAACTTACTCAACGTAATGAACCATATTTCTTAATACCTTAAGCAATTTTAAAATTATAGATGTATTATAACGTTACAAGAATAAAGTGCCGTTAGTATAAATGGATCGAGAAGGCTCTGAGTGCTGGATGTAGGTTTATATGTTGCACTTGCTCATTAATACGCGCAACGACCTGTCATTAAGTTCGTGATAACGTCTCATGTTATGGTAAAATGACTGAAAAGCACTTTGATGTGCGTAAATTGGAGGGAAACTTTTCCTCGTCGTATTCTATTCCTAGTCGTATATAGTGGGCGAAATAAAATTGATTGTTGTTTGTTCATATATATATAATTCAAGGTATTATGTTAGAGATCGAATTTAGTCTTTTCTTTTTCAAGCAAACTTAACAAAATCACTTCACTTCTTCACTATTATTAACTTAAACTGATTTCTAAAATCAAAATTATTATATTTTTCTTAAAATGCCTATAAACGAGTAGTCCATTACCCTTAAACACAGATTGTGTTTGTTTCTCATACAGGAACATTATACCTGAGAAATGTAATTTGTGCAGTAGATAGATTGCATCTCCGTCGAACATGACTTATATGTATTATATAAAGACATTGGCATAGCGATGTAAAAGTCGTGTACAAGATGAATGTAACGTAAATAATTATGTTTTGATAGTGTATTATACTACGTGAATACAATATCGACGTAACCAGAAAAGAACCTCTAAACTACGCAGTATAATCAACTCATTGTATAGATAAACCAATTAACTTATCTCTAAATACAAATTATGTGACACTGTAGGTTGCTATATTCGAAAAGGGCTTGACAGAATTTATAGAACCTATTGAAGGTAGGTCTGATTTTAGGACCTTTATACACCCCTGACGAACAAAGGTGCCCTGGCACCTAACTGTGCTAAGGGAATGTTAGCTTAATGCTATTTCTTGAGCATTCATGGAATGATATAATCCATACTAGTCCATACTAATATTATAAATGCGAAAGTAACTCTGTCTGTCTGTCTGTTACTCAATCACGCCATAACTACTGAACCAATTTGCATGAAATTTGGTATAGAGATATTTTGATACCCGAGAAAGGACATAGGCTACTTTTTACCCCGGGAAATAGGATAGGTTTTATCCCGGATATCCCAAGGGAACGGGAACTATGCGGGTTTTTATTTGACTGCGCGGGCGAAGCTGCGGGTGGAAAGCTAGTATTTAATAAATACATATTATATTATAGTCCTGCTATGATTGATATATGCTTAAATACTTCATATAAGAGTTGATATAATGATAATTGATAACGTTTACTTATGAATTTCTAAAGCCTACTAATGTTGATTTAAATAAATTACAGTATCAGCGTTATAGGCAATATTAGATTTTCTTTTTATCCGTGTCGGAACCAGTTAGTTATGCAAATCTCCTGCGAGATGGATTTAAATTCTTTTTTCTTCACTTTTAAAGTAAAAGCTTTTGCTATTAATCACGATTATTAAAAATTGCCTATAAATGTTAGTGAAAGTAATACTATAGAATGGCTAACGTAATATATTGTGTAAACTATGGCAAATTTTAATTATTATTACATCGATTTGATGTTATAAAATTTCGACGTTTACCATTTATCGAGCAATTAGATTTAGAAAGGTTAATTATTGTTACGACTATCCTCACCAAATTAAACTTTATTATGCTGTAATATAATAAAATATAATATTATTATATTATTATGCTGTAATATAATAAAAATCCAATATACGTTTTCTTTATCAAGTTTTAAAGCCTTTTTTCAAAGGACATTAGTAAGAATTCCACGATATTTTTATCTATACAAAAGATCAATGATAACACTAATCAATGCTTAATTTAGACAAATTTACATATACATATACAAATATTTTTAATTTTTCTTGTAAGTATTAGCTTTAATTTTAAGCAGTAAAATTTTCTATTTAAAATATTAAAGGTAGGTACTGACTTTGTTAAAGAGTTACTATTTAAATTACTTTGAATACGTGATAAAATCGTGTTAAAAGTGACTGTATTTAAACACTATTTAAACAAGAAACCCTGAAGCGTAACAATCGGACAGGCATCGGTCTACGGAAATAGGTAGTTAGCATCTACTAATGATGTGACTAAATGTAACAACACTTGCAAAATAATTACGTAAACCACTTACCAAATTCGAAACCTCTTTATCTAAATACTATAATATCTCAATACTATTATAAAGGCGAAAGTTTGTAAGGATGTATGGATGTATGGATGTTTGTTACTCTTTCATGTAAAAGCTACTGAACCGATTACAATGAAATTTAGCACACATATAGAGGGTAACTTGGATTAACACATAGGATAGGTTTTATCCCAGAAATCCCACGGGAACGGGAACTATGCGGGTTTTCCTTTGAAAACGCGGGCGAAGCCGCGGGCGGAAATCTAGTAAATTATAAATAAAAATAGCTTCGAAATCTCTTTCTTTATATTCTAGAAAATAAATAAAAAGCTTCAGAATTTTACATTAAAAAGTCATTTTGATACTATTGGCTATAAAGTGAAAGATATTTTCGTCCTTTTTAATTTTTATAGTTTATCGACAAGACGTTATCTCTATTCATTATGATAATTCCTTCCTTAATGTTTAAGCTCAGCTTAGAAATTATCTAGGTTTAAAGGAATACTTTCTTCTTCTTAAAATATGTATAAATAATTCATTTACAATAAAAGTGCCAATATTCATATCCAACTTCTATTTTTTTTATATGCAAAATCATTTTATCCACAGATTGATAAAAATAAAGTATTATTTTATTCCTAATCAAAACCTAGTAAATTTAAATTTGATGATTCTTTATTCTTTATTTTATTCTTTATTCTTTATTTTCCAACACAATTTGGACAACAAAAAAAGATTGATTGATTGATTGATGATGATAACAATTATAAGCCGTGTTCGCTATTTGCAGCCAAAAAACTATACGGACTATACATTGGTACCTAATTATGAATTCAAAGCTATTGATATAAGATTACATACAATGTTTTTCATAACACAGTCATGTTAAATAATTCAAGTAGTCACTAGTCATGATCCATAATATGTTTCTTTCTATGCGTGTCTGTTAATTTTACATTAAATATGGTTTGTTGTTACATAACACAATAACGTTATAACATCATTTTATACATTTGTGTTGTTATACCATAAAAATTATTCCGTATTCCATATCTAGAACAATTTTTGTTAGAGGAAGTTTCTTATTAACTTCGTCAAGTTTAGGCATTTTGCATTGATTTGCGTAGTAAGTAACAGAATTATGAATTGTTTAACTAATTAAATGTAGTTTAATTATTCATTATGCACATATTGTTCCACAAATTTTAATAAACGGGTTTATTTAATTATTTGATTCTTAATTATGGTGCGGCTTTTGTTTTCTTACAAAAATGCACATCGCACAAACAACACTTAACATTAAGAGCTAGCGCGCACGAGCAACTTTGTCGCCGCAACTATTTTGTCTCCGCAACTATTTTGTCTCTCCACCCATGGGCTAGTATGAAAGTGCGCGCACGTAGTGACGCAACTCCCCATACAATTGACGGGAGAGACAAAATAGTTGCGGAGACAAAGTTGCTCGTGCTAGCTCGTTGCTAGCTTTAAGGAATATTAATATGATAACAGTCACAGTACTTTGAGTCAATGAAAGCTACTTGAATTGTCTATCAATTATCTTTGAAATATGTTTTTTCAAACCATTTTCTCGTAGTATTTAAAATAATATTTTGTATGAACCAATTACACATTTCAGCGTTTTGAAAACCTAAAATCCCGCCAAATCCAATCTCACTATTGAATCCAGAGTAGTATTACACCTTTTAAACTAGCAATTCGTTCTTTCGCACGTAACAGTTGTAGTAATTGCGCTGATTTTTCAACAAATTTCCTAGAATTAAAATCGCATTACGTGCAATCTGAGTACTCCAGGAGATATGTACTGCAATCATTTCCCGTCATAGAAAGCGGCATAGCTACGCAGTCTAGAATGTATATTGAATATTGATTTTGATTTATTAGCATTGGCTATGTTAGACGATGATCTCTAGGGAGTTATGCTCGAACTTCGAATATTATGAATGCCAGGACTTGTTAGGACTACTTTCTCATAAAACATTTCGTAATTGTCTCTGGGGTGGGTAAGGTAGTTAGGACACTTAGATATCACATACTTTTGGGAAGGTATGTACTAAGAAGAATCCACTAACAAAAAATAATTATAGAAATAACAGCTATAATAGATACCTAGAGATTCTAACAATGTCAAAACGAAAAACTGAACACATGACGAATCCGATCTCAACGGAAAAGAACTATAAAAGAAGTATGTACCTCACAGACATGTATATTTAAGATATACACATCTTGATACATGTCTGTGATGTACCTATTCAGTTGATGATGCACGAGTAGGAATATAATAAAAATAGAAACAACTATATGCACTTTAGAAAGTTTGAAAAAAAATGTTTTAAATAAAAGTTCGCTTTTAAGACTACATATATTATTAACATATCTTGTTTATATTCTTCATTTATCTAAATGCAATCTTCCTATTCTAAACAAGGTTAAACAATGCACACAAAAAATAAAATATTGTAATTTTATTATAAATTTCTAGAAAGAATTGACAATTAATGTTCTCCGTAACCTTTAACACTTACTTTCACTGATACAAAACATAACTTTTATTATGCTTAGTCATATACCTACACTCTACACTCTACAGTCGTGAATAAATCCTTGACCAAAACTCGAGAGACGTGACACACAATACATTAAGTGAAATTCGCTTTTGTTTGCTGAAAATGCATTCTCCTTTGTTTCGACAATCATATACTTAGCAATTTTAATGAATCCAATGCAAACGGCCTTTTCCTTACACTTTCGTACGCAATGAAGTAACGGATGTATTTTAAAACCATTTCAGGAAGTAAGGGGGAATTCAAATTAGGTAATATATAGAAAATCTCAAAATAATAAATCATAAATGGTATAAAAAACTTAATAGTTTTTTTTTATAATAATTATGAACAATTCTACAATTCTGAAAAATGTTCTCGATTTTTGAAGATCAAGGCTGCAATATAGATATTAAATTAATTTAGGTGATTAATTAATTTAGGTGATTATAGTATTATAACTTCATTTAATAATTTATGATTTTTTTTTATTATTTTTTTTTTATTTATTTATGAGTTATTTTATAGCAAGGAGGCAGAATAAAGAATGATTAAGAAGACCTTATGTTTCAAACTTTATTTGATTGTATTTATTTAATTCATTTAAAAGAATAAAACAAAATAATTATAATCATCATCACGGTTGCCTTAATAAATTATTATTATTTTTGCATAGAAACGTCTAGAAATTGTTATAATCTTATTATTAAACAATCATCGAAGCTTTCAGATGTCCAAGACTTTTGGTTATTCACGAGTCATTCAGAAAGTGTGTTATATCTCATCTAGAGTGAATGCTCTTTCGATTTATTTTTTAAACGATACTTTTTATAGTCAATAAATGTGAATGGATATTTTAATTTAATTTTCTTTAACACTATATGACCTAATCTAACAATGAATAAAGCAATCATCAAAATTTAAGAGCTTTCGATTTTTATTCTAGACTAGCGGTCCGCCCCGGCTTCGCCCGTGGTATATATTTACGTTTTCTCTACATATGAACCATCCTCGTACTACAAGGAATATAATAAAAAAGAATTATCGAAATCGGTCCACCCGTTCACGCGTGATGCCTTGACAACGCGAAACGGGTTTCATTTTTATATATCTATGTACATACCTATATATATAACATCTTGAAAAATAGAACGACATAGGTAAATACTTTGTAGAAATTAGAAGAACGTTGTTATTTTCATATTTTTATTGCAAATCAAACATATCAATCACGAATGAAAATAGAAGACTAATAAAGTTATTAGAATTCACTGTATCATTCTCGTATTATACATATTAACAATTTTGTATGCAAATGACTAGAAAATCGGCTTTATACAAAACATCACCTGCTAGGGCACCGTTTAACTATAAATGCTTTATCAATAAAATCTGAATAAAAGCTTATGTAAGATCAGTTTCGCCCAATTTGATGCATTTGAAAGTTTAACCAAGGTTTTTCCGATATTTTAGAAAGATTTATTTGCATAACAGGATTTAAATTCACATGCCTTAAATAAATAAATGAGAGAATGATTTTAATCTTTAATGTCGATTTAAATAATTAATTGTTTTATGGTATTGGTTTAACTTTGATTAACTCTACTTTATTAGTTTTTTTTTATAAGCGTTATATAGCACTTAATATACGATAATTGGTAGCGTTTAACCGATTTTCCGGTAAAGGTTTAATCCACGTGAATATTTCGAGACAATGGGTACGTAATACGTATACGTGTAAAACATTTGTGAATATGTGTGTGACTTTAAGTATTTTGAAAACATGTATGAATGTAGAGCACGCATTTACTAACAACCATTTAAGGGTCCAAACATCATATATTTTTTAAAAACTTCCAATTTTATATATATTGACAAATATCTATCTTTCTTCGTAATATCTCCCTACAACTTATTTCTATCTACGTAGTTATATGGCACAATCTTCTTTTGAACATTCTTCACCTTGGACAAGCGTATACCAAATTTAAATTAAGCACTTTTTTATATAATACCATGTTTATGAAAAACCAGTCTTCCTGATACTTATCATAAAAACACGTACACTTATCGATAGCTTTTTATTTGGTCAATTCCCACGTAGTAATTGTTTGCTTTTACATGCTTTGAAGAAACAAATCAATCAATGTATAATAGGAAATCATGAATAATTCAAATTTTGTTGTAATTGCTTGTAAAACTTTTAAATATACTATTACTATAAAGTGCATTTAAATAAAAATACTCGACCGATTCTTAAAAAAAACATTTGAAAGCCATATTTTTTAATTACTTTATATCAGTGTTACTGTGTGGCCTGTGGCTTTAGGACGGACGATATTCAAATTTTATAATCAGTTCTGAAATTTTACACTGTGTTATATTTAATAATAAATTATGTAATAGCTATACAGTGCAGTCGAAATTAAGCTCTCTAAATGTATACAATTTTAAAGAAATATGAGATGTAAACTACGCGAAAAGAAAGCTTTTATAATCAAAAATATAGACTTAAGAACTTGCTTTCTACAAACATACATTAAGTAATACAAACAAAGTTTGACTCTATTCATATGTAGCACAAATATTATCATTTATGAAATGTCAAAAATAAATACAGTCTTTATATAAATTGTTAAATATTTTTGTATAATTTAACATTCCTCATTTCGTACGAATTTTATTCATCAAAATGAATATCGTTTGGAACCATTGTTTTTAACCTTCATATAAATTAATCACTATTAAAAAGGTAACATACTTGTGATATTGCAAAAATACCTATTAAAAGTATGACTGTAATATTTTCCTCAATAATTTGTAAATACGCAGCACTTTCATATTTTACATTAAGATTCAACGAGTAAGGCATTTACGCGAAGGCTCAAATTAAATTTCACTTTAATTTTGAATTTATAACGCACCTTCGGCTAACAAGATTAATAGGTAATAATTCTTGATAAGCATGCAATTAAACAATATTAAAAAGCTACTAAAGAAAATATTTATTTTAATGTTGTTTACAAAGCAACAAAATTCATCGTATTACGATTACAACACTATATAATGTTGATACAATTTTATAGGCTCCTTTATGATAAAAAGCCTACACAAAAGAACGACAGAGTCGCCCTTTCTGGATTTTTTCTCTGATTGTTAGAAGCCCCGAATATTAAGTTGGACGAAGAGATAGACTCCTGTACTTGAATATTCGTAAAAACTAAGCTCTATAATACAGTTTTTACTATTGTTTATCATAGACACTTCGTCATATCTAAAAGTGTCAATGATAAACAATAGAAAAAAACTTAAAGAAAATTATGTGTATGTACCATAGAAATCTAAATAACAAGACACATAGAAGTGCTATAATGTCATAATTCGTATGATAACCGCTGTCGCCAAAATCAACACATTCAAACCGAAAGCTAAACAGTACACACAAGTAAACTATGCCTTTTATTGGACAGCTTGATTTTAGTGAAAACTAACTTAACTATTAAATTAAGCTTTTGAATATGTATCCTAACGCACGAATTTACGGTTTATTTTAGAATAACATCCCTAAGTATATGAGACTTTTTGCTCCAATACGAACAAACGTGACAATAAGAATGGTCGACTGTGTCATTCATTGTTATCATATTGTTATTTCGATTACTATGGTGACACTCGTAATACTTGTAAATATTCTATAATTTTAAGGAAAAACGGCATTATTTCTAAAAAAAAATATTTTCCGATGAAATATTATTCCTTTATAAGTATAATTACAACTTGTGGAAGAATTTCCGCAATGGGAATTGCTGAAACACACCATATATACACTCATACGTCTCCAGAGCAACTGAACAGTGACGAATGCACTGGTGATGTGAAAATCACCTGTGTGGCGACAAGGTCACGCACGCTTACGACTTCTAGTGTCTTGTTATTTAGATTTCTATTATATTTTTATTATATATTTATATATTATATTTTTCAGTAACAGATCTGCTAGACTACAAGATATATGGTAAATGATCGCTATATGGTAAGAGTAGCGTTTTTTGCATAATTATTTACGCTATTCCACAAATTAAGTCTATTGCATAAAAATTCCCTAAGTATTACTTTTGAGTAAAAGATTATATGCATAGAGAATTCCCGATCAGCGACGATGTCTTATCTAAAGTTGGTATAATATCATCAGCCTTATGCCAAACTAATAAGGTCGGTTTTTATTTAAATAAAAAAATGCTACACGTTATGAAATTAAAAATATCGTATATTATATTATACTATCGTAAGAATATTATCAAATTAGCAAATTTACTTAAATTACTAATCTTTAAACTATCATTTAAAGAGAACTTAAAGATATTTTTTATCGATGTAGAGCTATAAAAAAATATCACAAATTGTCATATTAATCTCATGTCTCATCTGTATCGAAAATAACAGAATTATTTGTCTATATTTACTAATATTTCTTGTAATTATTAAGAAAACTAGGGTGTAAAATCTCGAAAGCTCTGATAAATTCGAGCTTTGGATCATAATGGTTAATGATATAGATATTATACATCAATAAAATATAATATCAAATAGTATCGTGCAAGAAGGGGTTGCTGGTACAATAGGTAAGTAGGTAGACACTAATATATACCGCATAGCGTGATAGTACAGGCTATAATTTATTATCAACAGAGTAAAAATCGAGAAATTAAATATTTTCACGCGTTGACCACGTACTTAAGTACTTAATTGTAAAATTAATTTTTATATCGATTTATTACTGTATTCTCTAATTATACGTTGAGCTCTATGATCTCCTTGCTTGAGAAATTTTTTATTATATTATTATTGTAGTCAATACTGATGCTCTGAAAAAAATTCCGCGTGCTGTATTTTAGCACACATTAAATGCTGCTAAATTTAAACAAATGAAATTATATAATGCTGGTTTCAGTTTTATAAATTAACAAAATATATATTCCTTAAACACTGAATACTTACACCATTATAAAAAAGTACATAAGTACAAGTTTAATACTCTTAAAAATACTCATTACCTTAATTCAAAAATATCTTCTAAATAATAAATTAAAACATAAAACTCACCATAGTATTTTGTGATGCAATATCCAAAATTCAGAACATAAATCCGCAAATTAAAACATAAACAAAAATAAAACGTTTATTTTATTTGGTATGTATGTACAGCACGAAAAGTTTATCACAAAAATGTATCACAACACAATACAATTCAAAAATCGAACTCGGTTCGCGCGCAAACTGTCATAGACAATGTTTTCTTTTTAACAAGCGGCTCTAATTTCTCACATGCCAGCAACGCATGCCGAAGGAGGATGTGCATGCGTGGGGAGCGTGCTTTGTGATCGCCGGACGATGGTCAACTGCTTTGGAGCTTAGAACACTCACAAGTCACAACAACGGTGCTATACTGAGATCAGCGATGCGTTTCATTTTGGAATATATGTTAGGAAATCGAAATTCACCATCATGTCCTTACAACAAATTAACAAAACTTAGATAAAATTGAAGGCATTCTGCATATTTTAATTTCAACAAAAACGCTCTATTTTTGTCACCAATTAAATCCTAAATGAATAGTATCTATGGGTGATTTGCATGGGAATGCGTATAAAATATCTAAAAGTATAATATGAGGACTTACGATTTATGGTGACATTAACTTAATATTCAACATAACGATCAATACCATAAATATTTTCACCGTGAAAGTTAACATTTGTGTTTAGACACTTCGAAGCGAGTTTAGGTTGTGAAAGCGCAAAATATGAATTAACATTTTTAACGTAATGAATATTTTTGCACTACAATATCGTTAATTAATATCTTAATTGCGGTACTTTTGAGTAATTGTTCGCAGAAATGTTCGTTATATATGTGTAAATATATATGTACTAATTTATAACAAATTTCAACAATATGTCATTTTACGTAAATCCATAAGAATGAGTTAAGAAAATATTCATAATAACAATACCATACTTAATGTTGTTTTGTGGGTAAGTGGGGATAATTAAAATGTGGAAATGCAGAAATGTGCAAATGTTAATTTGTATTTTTGTATTTTTCCTTTGTGTTGTTGTAAATAATTGTTGACTTGCATAAACAATTAACAAATAAATAAAAATGTAGAGCATATGTGCGCTACACCGACCTTGTCGAATTTACTGAATTTATTGACAACTAGCGGTCCGCCCCGGCTTCGCCCGTGATACATGATTATGTTTTCTTTCCATAAGAACCATCCTCGTACTTCAAGGAATATTATAAAAAAAGAATTATCGAAATCGGTCCACCCGTTCACGCGTGATGCCGTGACCAAGGAAAAGGGGTTGCATTTTTATATATGTATATAGATTATTATTGTTGCTACATAAGATTATGTAGAGTCATATGAAAAACAAACAAATTGGAATATAATGCATGCGTGCAATGGAAATTCAAACCGTTTGATTAATTTTAGATCCCTTGTTAAATGTATCGAGATTTTAATATATAGAGTCGACCTAGATATAATTTGGTGTATAGCGCTTAGTGGTTGTAACTTCAATAAAAAAGCCGGGGATTCGAGCGAGACATGAAAATATTTGCTGATTTGGCAATTTAGGTATGTGCTCATTATTCATATCTCCATTGGTTCGTGGTCAGGAAATTCCAGGACGATCTCCACGACTTCAAGCAGTGTGAAATATGATCAAGTTAACCTTCATGTGTGGTTTGTTTCATTGTAGGAAACAATTATGTGTAGGTAGTTTTATTATGAAGTGCATTAAATATCCCCACATATGCTATGTTACTCTACATTTTTATAATGGGGAAATCTACCAGCCTACTATTACTTAAGTTTTAATTTGAATAATAATACATATTAGGTATAACTTGTCATTTGTGATAAAATTATGCAGTTACTAAAGCTATACAAATAATACAATATAATACAACTTATACAACAATATATGTATAATACAACTTTAACATCCAATTGGCGATTTCTCATATATTGTCTAGCATCTTTCGACGACATTATTTTTATTCGCATGACATTCGATACATCGCCTCTGGCATTAGAAAGTTCAAAGTATTTCACCTTCGAAACATCGTTTAACAAATTAAAGCATTGACATTTAATACAAAAATATGCAAATAATATGTCTGGTATTAAATATTCATTTATCTTGAACTGTTTCCAGTAGCTATGTTAGCAAATGTTTGTGAAATGCGCTAGGAACGTAATCGCCCTAGGTTATAGAGATCATCTAGCGCATACCGTTATTGGTCTGAGCTGAAGATTTTCGAAATGTAAGCTTAGTATTGAGTTGCGTTATAATCAAAATGTTTAGAAACATTAATTCCAATTCATAGTTAAAAGTTAAAACAAGGTTAAATCTTATTTAAATGCCTGTTGTTGAATTTATTTGGTCAACAAGATGACTTAAAACTCTAGAATTTTCTTATCTCCTCCTTAGTTTTAAGAACAACGGGCAAAATGAATAAAATATATTATTTATTAAAAATAAATTCGGGAATGCACGCTTTTTCATTATTTAAACACAAATTAGGTAAATATTTTTCTTGACATTTCCCAATCTGCATTTAAAAATGAAGAGGCGTAACGACAAACCCTTATTATATTCAGAATTAGATTTCACTGCTTACTAATAATCTATTTAGCACTTTTTATTTTTTAACTTATATACGTAATAAATTTTACAGATAACAAAAGCGGAACATATCCAATAGTTGGCCATAGATCAAATTTGCGCAGTTGATACACTGGCTCAATAACATGGAAACTACTTTTTTCTTAGAATTAACGCTTTTATCACACCAGAGCAATTCATATAACCCGTTATCCGGCTCATAATTGCACTCCAGTATACTTATCGCTTGAATAACCAACGGCGATTAAGACAAATGCTCATTAAATTTCTAATTATAATCGACCGTGTCTTATCCATGATATATTGATCGGTGTAGCCATGTTGCGAGTACCACGTGCCAAGGAGATGAATCTAGTTATATTGTAGAGGTGAAACCGTGTGTTTGAGTGACAAGCAAACTCATCAGCTTAACAGAATGATGAATATGAAAAATACAAAAAATTATATAAACTGCGCATGAAACAAAGAAGCTGATATATGTTTTTAGTCCACATTGTTCAATATTTCTAAAGTAGTTCATGACCCTGGTGAACTGCTGGAATTTTGAACCGGACTGCTTTGGGTTTTAGAAGGCCAATTTAACCCGTGACGCGTCCTACGTACAGGCGGTTGCTCGTAACTCAAAATGGTACTGTAGCGTCCTGCGTACAACGCCTGTTCATAACGCGGCCAATGACTTTGAAGGTCACCTGTAGTTCTTACAAGTGAATGTTTCCAGTATAAAAAATATTTCTCTATGCCTTAAACATTTATAATTCGAATCGACACGACTCCGAGACAGGCAATAGAGACCAAAACCACAAAATAAAAAAAAAAAGTGAATCATTGATTGAGTTGCGTCATCGGCCATAGTTTGTGACATTTGTCTTGTTCAACGAATATTTGGATTGTGAATTATGCCGAGAGGAATAATTAGATGAGTGATAATTGAGACGTATATTACTGGAAATTTTACGTAGAATACGTTTATGATATTGGTTTTAGGGATATTTGAAGAATACTCAGTGAAAAAGTGTCTTAACTTTTCAGTGCGGAAGACGCAAAATGGCGCTTTTTTTCTTGTTTGTGAATAATGGAGATTTGTTATTATTCATAGTGAAATACGTTGTGTTAAATGTGTGAAAATATAAGTGAATGTATTTGGCAATCGTGTAGTGATAAATAAACGTGAATATGATCATTTGATGACTCAGCATTATCATGTAAGTGTTAGTATGTAAGCAATTAAAATTAAAACAAAGGAAAATCAATTTTTTATAATTTTATAGAAAAAATATATCGTCATGATTACATTTTTATGCTATAACTAGTTTCTTCCTCTTTCCAAAAATATATCATACATGGCATATAATTATAGAACAATAGGGTAAATAAAATTTTCAAACTCGGTAGTCATAAAAAAGCTAGATTTCGTGAACTCCCTTGACACTATCGGGATCGGTGCCGGCTGTGCGCCGGACGCGTAACGGGTTAATGCCACATCCCTCATGCTCTACCTTTTCTTAAGAAATTTTTTTTAAGCATAAAGAAGCAAACAAATTTTATGTTCCGCTGTTTTAACTCATATTATAATGATTATGTTAATCGTAACTAAAACGAATAGATGCATAATGAGTACAATCACATTTGCACATGTTGCGTTGCGACATTTGCCTTGTTACAGAAATGTTGCGTTGCTCTTTCATTAACATATAATATTGTATTGTGTAATATCTGTTGTATTCTTGAAAGAACCTGAACAAATTTTGATGAAATGGTTTGGGTAACCTAAGCCTCTTGGCTTAGGAAACTTCTAATTCTAATCGTCTCTACCAGCATCGGCAACTAACCTGGTGGTTCGCCTGGTGGTAAGTGATCACCTCCGCCCATAAACATGTGAATAGTCTACAAATGCTATGCCGGCGTTTGACGAATAAAGGTGTAGACCGAAGGGTGGAATGGACCTGAGTATCCGGCTACCCCACTCGGCCAACCATATAATATTATGATTCATCTTCCTTAAAGTGAAGTCCCGTGTCACCAAGTGTGGTAAGGGGCAGATGCATTATGCATACATCTGTTGCACTGATCAATTTTCTTTAGAGACAAGTAGGTGATCAGCCTTCTGTGTCCTGCCAGACCGAAACATTTTTTTTTCGTCTCCACCGGGAATCGAACCTATAGAACCCCTCGGTTCTACGCTCACGCGTCAAACACTACGAAGGAGCGTATTTCCAAACTATACATAGCCAGAACGCAACCATAGGAAACT
>CAJQZN010027008.1:0-27200 GCA_907164685.1 Colias eurytheme
TCGGCACATAATATCGGTTTTATTGTAATGTAAAACCGTTATATTTTGTATTTCTCAATAAATACTCATACAGATGAATGAATGTTTACTACTTGATTAAAACTGTGAACCTAAAACGCAAATTGTATACGTTAATCATAGATTTGTAAAGGGCACAAGTAAACCTTTTTTACGGAGGAGGATAAGTGTCGTAAGGCGTCAAAACAATTTCACAATAATTAGACGGGAAGGAAAATATGCGGGAAATATAAATATTTGTCGAATTAAATAAACAAGAAACCTCAAAAATGTGTGACTCAGCTTCTTATGGGCACTTTTACGGTTGATGCATGTGCACTAATGATCATTTATTAAATACGCCCAAAAGTGACAGAGATGTAATTTTTTATCATTATCATCGTTCTGAAATGATGTATAAGGGTGTGATAAAGCTACATGCGTATATGGAAACTTGTTAACATATAGTGATAAGGGTGGGTAAAGTTTATGTGGGTAGTACCGTACCTATTTGTTTTTATATAGTGCGTAGCGCTATAAACTTGCGATTTTTATAGAACACGTTATAGGTAATAGTGTACAATGTACATGGAGTATAAAAATAGATGAATATAACCAGTTGCTTTAACATTTCGTTTCTTTAGAATATCAAGAACTTTTTTCCGACAAAAAAATTCGCGTTTTTATATTTTTTATAGTTTTGTAAAGCTCTCTGTATACCCAATACAACAAAAACTTTTTTTCAGCTTTTGAGAAATTCATATAACTTTAGAAGCCAGAACTCTAGTAGCTTGCTTTCATGACTTAAGCGTAGAATTTTCGAATTTTGTAGGCATAAAAAAAATTCTCCACTTCATTTGGTAATAAAATTCTGATTTCTATTAATTTAATATTATGTCAGAATTTTTAACATCTATGAAAATCTATGTCTATCTATAATATAATATTATGTAGAGCACTTGCATGTTGGACTATTTAAATAATATTTATACATAAAAAGAACCAGTTATCCTTTTGATTTTTCACTTTCTAAATTTCTTAATAGTGTATTTCGATTTATTTTAAACGTTCTTCGAAGCGTAATTAAAACTTGACAAAACGAACCACACATTTCGGTTACCTGATTTACGCTACGCAAAATGAAATATACTGTCGGTCTGTTTCAACGCACGTAAAATATTTTCATCAACGTATTGCAGAAATAAAAACACCGTTACTTAAATTATTTAAGTACGCACTGAGTGCTATGTTTCTTGTTAAGCGCCGTCATCAATTCTCGATCAGTACCCTGCCGTGTTAATTAAGAGTGTAAGACAAATTTGTATCATAAAAACAAGTACTTGATATTGAGATTGTAATCGGATCGCGCTCTTATATTTTGACAGTCAGATGACGTCTTCGTTACGACTTATGTTCTTTGTTATTAGATATAGAATCGATTTCGGTTTCAAAACTAGGTAGGTACATGAAGGTATAGAAAAACTGGAAAAGAAATTACATTCAATTATGCGCGCTAATAAAATTCACAAAGGGACCGCTAAAAATTGTAAAATAAATTAAGTTATAAATCACGTTTTAAATCGTTAGTTTGAGTTCTTAATTGGCAATGTTAAATTTCATTCCAATAACAAAATACATTAAATGTAGAGAAATTAAGAAGTGTGCAAGTTATTAATTCGGAAAAAGTACCATATACCGTAGTATTTTTAAACAATTATTTTCCAATTCCAATAAATTTAAATATATATAATCCTGTATACTTTGAAGAATAGAAGCAGAATATTCAGAAGTAACGATGTTGATTCCGATTAGTTTATCGTTAAAAATAAAGCCTTCATACTATACATAGTTTCGACATAGTATAATAATGATCTGTTAAAGAATTTACCCAAATTTGTGTATCTTCAAAACGTAAATATTAAAGACTAGTAGAAACAGTAAGGAATGCGGATCAGTTTTATCGGCTTAAATATTTTTGACCTATTTTTAAAATTCATGGCGGCTGTATTCACAAGTTCGCAGAACACTGCCATATATTTTGACGGACCAAAACATTTGCACGTTAAAATATAGTAATTTTGTAACTGGTTCTGTGATGTCAATGAACTCGGTGATTCATTCAGTCGTTTACATATTTATAATTTTTACACTAGTCGGAATAGGATAGACGTTTGTTAATTTGTTTTGATTTATTTCACACCTGATAAACTTTGGTTTCATAATCAATTTACCGTAAAGTTTATATGTACGTTCGTTTGTTACAGTGGTTCTTAACATTTGAATAGGAAAATAGCAAGTGGAAAATTTAAAGAGTGGATGTTTTTAAGTTCAATAAATTACTGTGGGTACGCTAGTAGGTACTCGTTATTGTACTTTACTATGTGCCTTATTGCCTTAGAGATTGGATTTAGATAAATGATAGAGCATACCCTATACATGTGTTTAAAAACATAAACTAAAGCAATTAGTCCAAGTATGATTTTTTACGGTCCGGTTTCACAGTTTGAGAAACGCTGTTTTATTAAGACAACGTTAATTAATTTATTTCGCTGGGATTCTTACTATTTGATGAACCGCTAATATTTGACAAATGTGACAAATGGAATTGTCTAGTATTATGTTAATTAGTCGTGTAACCGCTTCTTAATGTTTCTACGGTAAATTGAAAAAGAAGATAATTATAAGTGATTTATTTTCGACATTTCCCACTAGGCTTATCTGATTTGGGCGCATGTTAATTTTATATTTATGATGCAACGTCGAATTGAAAATAAATAAAACCACAAGTATAATAATAAACACGCAAATTCGTTTTTAACTCAGCTTGATTTTTAGGATATAGAAAATGGTTACACGTTTTTATCGAAGTTTATAAATATATAAGATTAACATCGGTTTAACCCATGGGAATTTTGAAAGAAAAGGATTTAGCGTTTTCCTTAGCAACTGCTGCTAACTGATTTACAAAAATTCAGTGTTTTAAAAAGCGGCGTCTTACATTTCTCGCTGCATCCTCGATATAAATAAAATAAATGAGTTCATTATGTTAATATGGGCAGTGGGTACACTTGTGAAATCGGTCGGAGGTTCAAAGACGAGGCAATACGTCCTAAAGCAGGACCTAAAAGATTACTGTTATAAAAATTCCAAATATTTCTTGTAGACCTTTCCAAATCTACTTATCAAGGTCGCTGAGGGGTTAATGAACGATCACTAATTAAAATACTTATACATATAATATTGTAAGCGAATTTTATTTGAACGTTTGTTTTTTTTTTGAGTCTTGAAAAACTGAATCGGACATTGCGTTGTTAATTTTAACTTTTTTGATATACAATAGTAGAGTATACAACATTTATTTTGGTCAAGATCCCAAAAATGATTACAAGTTATATTTTAAAATATACTCTAATAAAATCGTGGCCCCCATTAGCTTAAAATAAAACACAAGGTAACATTCATTCCTTAAAATAGAACAATAGGAATTAGGTTAAAAATAGTGAAGTAGGTAAAGTGAAGGTAATTAGACCTCTCAACTTGTAATGTGGCTCAGTACCTAGATTCGCCCATTTGGTGCTGCCATCCCTGAGATTACCAACAATGAAGGAAACTAGGTCACCTCGTAGGTATATATTTAATTCGTTAAGCTATCTTCACATTCATAGCTCTAGTATTTTTATTACTTACTTTATTAACACTGGCAATATCAAATTCCAGGTTGTAAATCAGTTTTATGATGGAAATTTCCCAAAAATTTCTTCGTTACATTCTTTAGTTCGCTATTGCCACTTAATTAATTCGTAATATTATTAATTATAATATTGATTCGTGTATTTTGTTTGTATTATGTTTTGATGCTTCAAACTTTTATGTTCTATGTTATAAACTACTTTTTATTTTGAAAACACGGAAAAGAATGTAGGTCCAAAATCTATTTTAGAATATACGTTAAAATAGGGATAATACGTGATGTTATTCATAAAAGTAACATTTGTATTTTAGTATGATATGCTAGTAACATATATTAGATTAACATCTCTGTGTAAATATACCTATGAGATTAGTGTAAGTGATGCGTGTAGCGACCAATAAGGATGTAGTTGTTTTTGTAATAAATGTAAGGACAATGTATGTAAATTAAATGATTCATATTATTACTGCTATGTTTATAATATTTTGAAAACTAGAGCTAAGAAGTCAATTGTATGAAACTAGCCCTTGCTTCGCTCGTAGTACATATAATATTATAGAGCTATAATTTATGAAGCCTTCCCAAGATTAGCGCATTCAAACAAGCAACTGCCTCATCATTATATTATTTATCGTAAACATATTATTAGTTTCTTTGAGTTTAATTTGCCTATAGTTTTATGTAGATTCTTGTGATAACTTTTCGATAAAAAAACTTTATAAACTGCCAACATTTTACGATAATATAATTTGAAAACTAGTTGACATCATTATATGAAAATAAGTTAATGAATAATATTTTGACTTTGAAAAATAATTGTCTTGTACATTTATTCCGTAGATAAAATTTAAAGCCATCATATCTTTTATTTATTTTAGTGAAAACTACACTTAGTTTTAGTATGATTACTAATTTATACCGCAGTTATTTTTTTAACGTTTTTATAGCTTTCAACAGGTAAGGGTATATCTTGATTGTATGTTTATCTTTATAATTCCAAAAATAGCAATGTCACTCGCTTATAAAATGTGAATAATATTATAGCGTGGGATCACTAGGCATTTTTATATCAAGTTTATGCAGTTTTTTTTCTCAGAGAAAAACAAAATTGGTGCTTTGATACTTGAAATAATCAACTGATCGAATATGTAGCTTTAAAAGTGTTTATTTGTAGGTATTGAAAATTTGTAATTTTGTTAAATTCAAAACTTTATTACTATCACACAAAATTTATCTCCTATAGAGTTTCTTGGGGAAATAGTTTATAAAAAAAATATTGCAATATGAAAGATATTATTTCGAAGTTGCAGTTAGCACTCCCACAAGTCACTTCATTAAAATTTATGATAATATATTTTAATTCCTTAACACTTTTCATTTAATTCGTGCATTAGGGTCTGTTTACCTGACGTAGCATGACAATCTGTTCAGGTTCTCAGAAGGACCTGACCCCAGGTGACCTGCCTCTACAATCGCTTTCATAATACATGTCAATGATCGTTATATTAAATAATGAATTCGAATGCCTTTTAAGGGTCGATGATACGAGTATGAGATAGCATTTGCATATTTTACTATAAATAAAGTGAAACGAGATGGCATTGAAATTAGTAATTTATAAATTGTTCTTTCTGCACAATTTTATCAATGGTATCAGGTATGGATTGTATAAAATTACAGTCCAAACTTATTGACAGTCAAAGCCACTTTTGACAGCAAATTCAGTCCAAAAATCTTTTTGCTTTTTACACCAAAACTATGTAGATACTATCTATGTGTTTCCGCTCATTCTCTCTTTGCCTTTGTAGTAAAAAAAAAAAACACTCATTGAGGGCGCCTTTTAAAACAACTTTTTAGTACTGAAATCAAATACGTTTTTGCCCGATTTTTGCAGACAAAAGTGTTTTAGACCGTCAATGAGTTTTGACTGTAGGTAACATTTATTATATAAATAATTCCTCCCACTATTCTTAGCGATGAAAATCTTAAAGTCGATTACAATGACGCATAAATGTTTTGAACAGAGATAATATCATAGATAAACAAAAAGCGTTTCAATGTAGATCAGCATTTACAAGATGGATTACCTATCTAGTAGCTAAGGAAAAAAATAAATCGAATTTCTGTTTAGTTCCGTAGCTTAATCGCGGTTGAGTGAACAAATATGATTGAATCTATACACGCTCATATATTTAAAAATATATGAAGTATTTTTAATATTTTATGATATTCTGTAAGATAAAGGTTTAAAATTTTGTATGAAAAATGAAAGCACCTGAAAATTTAATTTTAATCATGTTTTTTAACATTTTTCATTTATTTTCATGGGAAGAATTTTCTTCTTAATATATGATGAATACGAAAAAATTTCTTTTTGTTTTAATGAAATTTTTACTATTAAATATATTTGAAATTTTTACATAACTCCAAAGGTATGAAACAACAATTAATCAATCTTGTCCAGTATAGCACGGGTCAATAAGTGCTAGTTTTTTTGTACTTAGTGACTTGCAAAAAAACTGAAGTAGGAGCACTCATGTACCTATACAAGTATACAACTCTGACGGTGTCTATAGATGGTTATCGTTATGGTTCACTTGACTTTGCGAATGTATGAGTCAAAGACCTTATGTGTTTTTATTGTAATATTATACTGAAATCACGCTTTAGTTGCATGTGGTGGTATTTAATTGTGTTAATCCATGGTTAATCCTTTGTTTGTTTTCTACACTATTTTAAAAAGTTTTCTCTTGATTGGCAATACTAAAATAATAAATGATGATATTCGGAGGGGCATATCGCATAAGTGGTAGTTTAATAAAAGAACATAAACACTTACTATTACGGTTGGAGTTATTTATACTGCTTTATTAAAATCTAATGCTATTTCAAATGTCTAATAAATATCATTATAGAGCTGATGAAAGCTTAAAGCTTTCGATTTTCGATATTTCATCGACTTGTCATCAACGAAAATTTGTTCTCATTACATGGACACAGATCTCCTTGAGTAATGAGATCTTAACCAACATAAACTATATTTTATATATACCTCGAACCTAGAAGTAATAAAAATTACGAAAAATTTCGATATTTTCACAATTTTACACAGCAATTAACACTGCCATTTCTAAAGTTGAAAACAGTTAAGAACAGTTAACTTTAAAGGTTTTATTGATGAATTCGGCCGATTGTCAGTTTGATACGGCAATTTCGTTTCCTTTCGCGATGTAATTTCATCTGACCTCAATATATCGTGAATTAAATTATTGGGGAATGAAATTGTGACCGTACAGTTTATACGCACTTTGAGTGCACATTATAAACGCATTTTTAACGATAATTGCAACAGCCGAGGTCTTTATATGTTTGGTAATTGGATTTACTATTTACTTTATTAATAAATTGCATTTATTTGCCATTTTTAAACTTAATAGATGGGCTGAAGCCTGGAGTTACTGGGACACGTTAATATAGCAAAGTATAAGAAACTCAAAATTAATATGTTGTTTCTATCAGTAAATAATCTTACAAAACTTACTGCAGGGTTATGAAATATCATAATGTCTCTATATTTATTCATTGTTAGTCCGTGTGATTAAAATATAATAAGTTACATATATAAAATCTTCAAAAGTACCGACTTTAACTTAAGTCAGTCATGTTTCATGACCGCAGTCTGTCCTCATACAGAGAGCGTGCATAAAATACATATATACCTAATTGTAATATGATATATCTTTATAAATCAAAAAAGTGGTTACCATAACTCGCCAACAACTTAATTTATGATAACGAGCTGCGAAATTTTTACCTAGAAATGAATTTATATAAATCAAACGAGACGTGACAAATCATCTTAAATATTATATTACAGAGGTTTTACATGTTTTTTTTTTAAATTTCTATAAAAAAGGCAATTTTTAACGGTGGCGTTTTTTCTGGAAAGATTTACTGTTGACAAAAGTGCATATTAATGTTTGTTAATGGTTCTCTGAATATTTATTCAGCAACTGTTTACTTTCAAATGTTGAACTGAGATACAAGTGGACAGGGCATTAATCCGACGAATAAAAATAATACGAAATGTCTCTCTCGATTTATCTCTTTCACAGTGGGGATTTCTACACCATATTATCATGTTGTATTCTAAAATCCTTCATCTATTCAACTAAATATTAATTAATTCTTTATAAAACTTGGTTATGACACATTGTCTATTCATTTAGTGGTTTCAAAACGAAAAGAAGAGATTCAAGTTAACCGCAAGATATTTTAATTTATGTGGAACATTTACAATGTCTTAAACTTTACGAAGTGGATTAATTTCTAGTCAATGTTCAGCATGATTTAGCTGATACTTTTGTTTGAGTTATCAGTTTGGAGCTATCAATAAAATGGGGTTGAATTTCTTTCCATAATTTACAAGAAGAGAAGTTTACATTATTTTAATACTAACTTCCCGCCCAATTTTCTAGCCCAATTTTCTAGGAAAAATTATATTCAAAAGATAATTTTTTATTATAAAATTTAAATGTAATACGAGTATTATGGAATGAAACTGCTTAGATCTTGAATTTAATATTTAGTTTTATGGCATTCAAATGCTTTATAAATATTGCTTCGATCTTGCAGGTTATCGATATTCTCGTTAAGTTCTATTATTTTTTTATAATATCTGTGATCTGTATGTTGTCTATTGTAAATTCTTAATCTATTATCAATACTCTAGAAGCTAAATATTTTGATAATAAGGTTATTAAGTATTAAAATATCCGTTTAGTTTACTTTAACACTTGCTAAATCCCGTTTTATACAGGCAAAAGACATAGATTTCGATTCGTCATATATCTGCAATAAACTTTTATTACGGACGGCTCATAACTTCTGATATCATATTATGCGAAAACCCTTTTCGTATATTATTGGTAGCAAAAACAACGGATAATATGATACTTTATGGTAATAAAGTCATTTATCTAATGACTTTATTACTACTATGATACTAATATGATATTTTCGTCATTTTTATAGATTTCCATGTGGAAAAAGAATGAAACACATTGTTCAATATATTTATTAATCGTCACATATTATACTCCATATAATACAATCGGTATTTTTCTGCCCGATCATATATCAAATAATGTACCTCGATCACGTATTCAGCCTTAATTAAGCTAATAAGAAATTTATGATCCAGACCTTTACAATATATTTAATATTAAAGGCATAAAACCATAAAACACTCATACATTTAGCCTTAAAAAATACAATAATTTTATGACCGACACGCCTCGTTACCGAACTGATTTTGAAATCAAACCCGACAGGAAATATGTACAATAAATAATAAAATAATAAATTTATTTATGTTCAACACATAAATTGAAATGATATTAATTATATTACAGTCAATAATATAGTAAGAAAAAAATATTTTTTAATACTTACATGTAAACCTGTCTTGTCTTGACTCTTGAGTGTCTACGGTTAGACATTTCATGGCAAATTTTATCTAAATTCTTTAGTAAGTCAAAGGAAACAACATATCTTCAAGAGTAGAGTTCGAAGCATCGTTTTACATTATCAGTCAATTAAAAAATAATAATTATCAGATAGCTATCCATGATTTAAAGTATTAAATTTTATATTATTAATTTCTATAACTTTGTTTGATTTCTGATAAAAATACAAATTTCTCGCACTATTAGTACACTTGGAGAATTTAACTGAACGTATTCAAGTTTCCAGTAAATTGTTTCCATTATTTGAAATTATTATTACACATTGAAATCCAATGCACTGCAGTGATTGTATGCAAAATAGAGCCATCTCTTTTGAATGAACCCGCGGGCCAATAGTAGAACAATAAAATAGGCTTATTGGGATATCTGGAGCGTTTAAACCCTAAATGCCAATACTAGCCTTTGGGTAATCCTGCCCTTCAAGCGTGTGATCCTTCATACATACTAAAATGAAGCTATAATGGCCTTATCGAATGGGCAATCTAGATACAGTTTATATTTAGCACGTTTTCTGTACATCCATTTTAATAGCAAACCGGGAAGTAGCTCTTTTAACGTTCTATACGAAATATATAAGAGGTATTCTATAGAATTATAGTTTATTTAGTTTAGTTTAACTTATTTCTGTTTAAATATTTGCACACCCAGATACTGGGTAGAATGTATTAGCACTATAAAATTGTAATAACAACACCTATATTTGTAACTGCATTCTTGCAAATAAATGTAATTTGAATTTGAATTTGATTTTTTTAACCGACTTCAAAAAAAGGAGGAGGTTATCAATTCGGCCGGTATGTTTTTTTTTTTTTTTATGTATGTACACCGATTACTCCGTGGTTTCTGAACCGATTTACGTGATTCTTTTTTTGTTCGATGCGGGATGGTGTCGAATTGGTCCCATAAAAATTTTATTCGGATAGGCCCAGTAGTTTTTATTTTATGAGCATTTTTGTCTGTATTTGTAAATGTTGCAAGTGCAAGTTTGAAGTCGGTTGTTTTTAACGCAGTTATTCTATAGAAATATTTAGGAAGCATTTTCTTATAGAAATGGAGTATTTGTTTCCCTCTTCAATTAGCTCGTTAAGAGGCTTAGCTTTAACTTAGACTAAGTTTTGTTTCACTAGTCTAGTCTTGTAAAGACGACTTATGACTAAAGTTTAAACTTTGATGACCAGCTGGCGAGAACTTTTTGTTTTTCTAGTGTCTGGCTTCATACATAAACAAATAATATTAAACAATTTACGCATATAATGCAATTCAAAATAGATTCAAATAAGAATAGGAATGTCAATGAACTTTATGTGTCAAATGTCATAGAAATATTTTTGCATATCAATAACGGTTTATTTTATTATGCCTGGCTCGTCTTACATGAAATTTATATACAAAAGTTAATGTATAACCATGGTATAACTAAGATTAGAGAATTTGTTTGACTTATCATCTATGATGATATTATAATTATTATGGTGTCACAATACGGCAATATAACGTTAGTTTGGTGTCTTGTTCGTGGTAGTTTGGGAATAGATAGCATTGTACAAAATAGGATTTTTTTTTATTTATTATCCATTTATATTTACTGCTTCCATTTATTTAACGTGAATTATGTGTATTTAATGTCTAATTGCATAATCTAAACAGAACATTAACTCGAACAATAAGAGACTTTTCAATTACAACTCACATCATAGACGTTTAAAATAAAACTCTACATTTTTTAAACTTCTGTTTAAACCAAGTTTTAACACATACCTAATAAGTAATAAGTAATAATAACAAAATATACAGTAGGTACACGTTAACCGAATTTCCATTCAACACTCGTTAATATTCCATTCAGAGTGATAGGCGCGAATTCAGATATTGTTACAAACAAACATTAGACCGTTTACATCATTATCGAACCCTCTATCTAGCACATAGGCTATGTAAAGTTCCCCATTGTTTCGGGATGATAAATTAGCCCGGCTTACCTGTCGCCAGGATTATACTATCGCCACCCCATCCAGAACTCACCTTTTTTGAATACGATTTGATTAATTCATCCCTGAACAATACATCTTGTATTAATTGATGAACACCATCGATGGATGCGTTGTTAAAAATTTAATGATACAGATGTTGTTAAGTAATTTGTATTTTTTGTATTTATTCGATGAAGCTGATTCGTATGTTAAATAAAACGAATGAAATACTATTTTTTACTATTTAATGAACGTATTTTAACTATTTAGTGGAAATAATGTGTTAAATATAATGCATATTCGTTAAGTTTTCCTTTGTACACAATCACACAATTAATTAATGATACTTAAACTAAGATTGTATTGAAGGTGTAGTGACATAAAGACAAAGTATTAAAGAATATATTTTTATGTAAAATATGTTAATGTTATCTGACAGAGATTTTATTCAATATGCATCTTTAAAACATTTATAACTTGAAACATATTTGTACAATTCAAGATGAAAACTGATACTTTTATCTGATGATTTTTAACAGGATTTTAACAAAATCAGTAGTAGCGTACAAGATGAACATTAAGCATTGTGACACATCTAAATAAAATGCAATAATTTTCTAAGCTTTTGGCACGAAAGATTTTATCAAGATAATATTATTATGTTTTACATTGGCCATTAAGGTGCGAGTAAATTACAGCTTATTTAAAATTTAAAGCGAATTAATGTTCATTAGTGAAACATACAAGGAAAATTGTATATTTTTGTAATTTAAATGAACTCGATGCTATATTAAATGAATCATAAAATACGCATAACAAATATTGGGTGTTCACGCTAATTGAAATATTGTTTTCACTTTTAGAAGAAAATATATAAATTAACAATTTGATTGGTAGTTAATTTGTAGATTTGTTTTTATTTTATACATCAGAGCCGAATAGAGATCAAACCATAAAGGATCCTTTTCTATACTTCATTCAGCTGAAACTATGCTCTAAGTAGGTGGCAACATATTATTATAAGGTCATTTCATCTGAATCATTTCAATGTGTATCTTGTAAATGTCTATACTTTTGGAATCCTCATTTGTTTTCTATCAAAATAATAATTAAATAAGACAGCGCATTAGTCATTTTTTCCAAATTAGCATATTATTAAAGCAAGATTTCATTATATAGCTAGCTAAATTTTGAGGTTATATTTCGTTTACGCTAAGAGGAAACAATTACGTCTTTACCGTCTCGTCGAGTTTTTGTCGTGGTGTTGAGTTATGATATAAACGTCAGCTATCTTGACTATAAGTCACAGCTTTCCGACAATTTCCAGCCGTGTTACGTTTTAGACTTAAATAGGGCTGGATAGTTTCTTAAAAGTAAGTTTCAGGGGTCTATGGGTGATTGACGTTAAAGACAATTAATAGAATTAGGCTAGATAATTTATTCTAACTTAGGTTCCCAATTCTTTGGATAATCAATATTCAGCGCAAATTATTATATGTGGAATGATAGAGCTGTACCTTGAGTCGTATGATTACTGATTAGAAGCTTCTGGGACGATAAATGTAATAGAGAAATAGACACTTTATGAAGTACAAATTTCCGAAGATACGTAATACAGGGTACGATACGATTTATAAACTATATATATAACAAATATTAATATTAAGTACCTACCTATTGAATATTGAAATACTGACATCAAATGTTCGTTAAACAATAAATATTATCTCAAAATTACTTTTTTTGTATACAAATGAGAAAAAAGTGATATAAAACATATGAAGGCCTCTTCATTAGTTGACGACAGAAGAATACATAGTTCTTTCTAAATTCCGAACGAAAATTACAAATACATTTTTGCTACAAAAAATATTTCAAAGGCACACACAGCAGCACGTCATGTCTATGTAGTTTGAACATAAAAGAGCTCAGATTGCCTTCTACCGTCTACTGGTCTATTGTTGAAAGACGGATGGCAAATTAAAACCTTTCGTATAGCTTGCCCGTAGTGATTGAGTGTGAAAAAGCACTTGGATTACTCGCACAGCAATGGAAAAATAATCTATCGATCAGCACTGATTGGAAACCGGCTTAGATGTTCTTTAGTGCAAAGTGAACGATTATTCTTATATACTCATGTGTACAATTTCATCTGAATTCTTACTCCCATCTTTGGTGCAAAGTGAGCGATTATTCCTTTTTTTATGCAACAACCGACAAAGGAGCGGGCGGTGTACTGATGAAGGTGATCACCGCCGCCCATAAGCAACTGCAACGTTAGGAAACCTTGCGATTGTTTTGCCGGCCTTTGAGAGACTTTATGCCTATATACTTATATGCTCTATGTATGTATTTTTATTACTCCCATTATTATTAAAAGCATATTAATGAGTCGCGGGAACATTTTTAAGTTGAATCATATTAATTGACTATTATTACAAAACTATTCGTGTAAGGCTAACTAATAAAAGTCGTAATTTGGCCTAATGCCTAATGGCTAATTAATAAATAATAATCATTTAATTATATAAATAAATAAATAAATAAATAAATAAAAATCATAAATAATCGTTTATTTAGTACTAAGTACATAACACAATACAATTTGAACTCGACGATCGCCTCAACTCAATATATGTAATACATATGATTCTCAAAATACTAACAAAGCTTTCGTTTTGAAAGCTTCTGTTCATCAGACGAGTTAAAAACAAATGCATTCTTAATGAAAACCCCAATCACAAACATTTTAAAGGTTGTTTTATTGCTATTCATAACATGCACTTAAATAATACAGATGTAAGTATATTAATCTTTTCAAGCTAAAAGCTTCCCTCACACGAATGCCCACTCGCATGTAATCCTAATTGCCCATAAAAATGTTTAAGCTGAAAGCGATAGAAGATCGCAGGACTGGACTTCTCATTTTTATTTTGACGCCATCACTCCCCAAAGTTAATCCTTTCATTGCAATATTTACTACGCATGAAATTTTCCCCTGGCGCGTTGAAAACGTAAAGCCCCGAAAAGGGCAAATTAAATCATATATATACGTCTCAATTATTTGAAAAGCGCGGCGTATCTACAGACGAAAAAAGAATGGTAGCGGTGGTCCTTTGAAAGCCTATCGGGGGCGCTCGCAAAGCTGTCACTCCCAGAAGGACACTTCACTATGATCTTTTCAGATCTATATTAAAATCGTGATGCATGCACATTACTGCTTTTGTAGGATCAGCTTTGAAATCTCGGCTAAGCTAAGCGGCGATGTATTCTGAATGAGCGATGCTATGATGTACATCGTTCCAAGATTTCGTCGAGGCGCCGCGGTGGCTGGAGTGGCGCGCATGCGTAGGAAACCTCCCTCTATTGGTCTAGGGTGACGTCATCAGGGTGAACCCGTGGATCTGAGTGTCAGTAACAGTCACCCCGCGGCAGTCGGAGGGTAGCCACGTGATACGAGTGCCTATACCCAAACAATCGCTCCTAGCTGACCAGCAGACATTATCGGTGATAAACAATCAACAGTGATGCGAATCGTTTCGTGTGTTTCAATGAAAGTGACGCTTTGGTAAACGACAAAGACTTTCCTATTCAAAGGTATGAATGTACGTTGTTTACCGTTCGTTTTGCAACGCAAGCCCAACATGAGAGCTGTGTTTTTGGTTCTTATTTGACAAAATATTTGTTCAGAAATGTTTTTGCGACGTTTCTTCGCTTGATAAAGTTAAGCGACGGATTCTTTTCGGAGAAACGTAGTTAGGAGAACTGAATATGAATTTTCCTGTATCGTTATTCTTACTTTAATTATTATGATAGGCTCATCATTTAGGGTATGACAATTTTCATTTGATGAGTATTGGAAGCATTATAGGTATTTCGATTCGATATCTTTTCTGGAATATAGTAATGAATATACTTCTATGAAACACAAATGTTAATATTTCTAATAAACATAAAATAAAGACCTCAAGAACCTCTTCAACATGTATATGCTAGCGTTATTTAAATTTCAAACAAAAAGTATTGAGGCGTATTACTCAGTACTTAGTAAACAGCTTGAAAACGGGAAAAATAAAAATGCGTAGCCACGTAACAACCCCGCCGTTTTATTTAATGTAGAGCCACTATGGAAATTGACGGAGCTTTTTACATATGGAACAAAATTTGTAAGGAACTACGGGATAGAGAAACTTAAGACGAAGTAAACGTATGTTGGAGAGGTTAGCTTATTTTTCTTGTTTTTTAATGAAGGTTTTATAGTTGTAACCGTCGGTTGACTAATGGATTTATTAATAAATAAGAAAAAAGAATACCTAATGAATACCCAACATCTTGAGCAATACGTTTAGTAGTCTACTGTTTACAGTAGGCGCAGCGCCTTATTAAAATTTGATAATTATACTACACTAGAGGTCCGCTCCGGCTTCGCCCGTGGTACATATTTCGCAATAAAAGGGAGCCTATGTCCTTTCTCGGGTATCAAAATATCTCCATACCAAATTTCATGCAAATTGGTTCAGTAGTTAAGGCGTGATTGAGTAACAGACAGACAGTCAGAGTTACTTTCGCATTTATAATATTAGTATGGATAGTGTTGAATTAAAATTCGACAGAAATGTCAATAAAAAGTACTCTGAAACGTACAAAAAAAGAGTCGTTAATTGCAGCATAGCAGTGGCAGCGACTTTATTTCCCAGTTAACAAACCGTAGCCAGCACTCAACGTGAAATTTGAATATTTAAAAGAAAATAAAGTCACATTGAACTATCGGAAGGTTTTGGTGCTATAATGGCTTTGATAGTGACTCATTTGAATATCCCTTCGGCTTTAGGGTTTAACTTAACGTGGGTTTGGTAATAATAGACTCACTGTATTCGGAACATGACGTATTATTTTTGGTGCTATGGTATCACGCGATATGTTTGTTCTTTTTTGGGTTGGATATAAATATGTTCTAGTCTATGTATAAGTAGATTTTCAATAACGATTTCAATTTATGTATAGAAATTTAGTAGTCAGCTTAAAAATATTTTTATATTATATTTATTGGCTGCCTGACCATTTTTAGTTCTTGACTTATGACTGTCTATTTATCGTTTAAACTCAATAAAAGCACGTATTTTCTATATTTCCACGAATGCTTCAATTCAATATAGTTCTCTTAAGTTTAATTGACTCTACATAAATCTGAATATTATGAAATCTCTGCCTATTTTCTAATGTCTTTGGAGAAAGATTAGATAGGATTATAATCGACTGAGTAGTATTTCATATACTATGTATTTTTTGTTATAATATAAATATCTTACAATTCGATTTTAATCCACAATGTGGCCTGAATAGGGCTTCAATCGCGGATAAAATGAGTTTTAACTTTTCCTTTTGTGTTTCTTTAAACAAGCATTTCTTTATGTTTTATTTTGCCTTGAATGTAAGGCCGATACAGTTGTCCGTGACCTATCTTTTATTTGGTATAACTGTATGATTAAATTTTGGAAGGTCTTTGGCGATTCGAGGAGAAAGTTAATAACTTCTTGCGCATGAGGAAACTCTACATGATCTCTAAATGTACAGATTACAGTTATTCCTTTGTAAAATTTTATAAGAAAATAATATGGTAAACTAGCCTGAACGACTTAAAAGTTTATCATACCTATTGCACGATGGACGATTTTATGCATCGACCAAAAATCTAGTGTGTAATTCTTTACTGACTGAATATTAAAATATCAGGGCTGAAGTTTTATAATAGGTTTTCTCTTATATAAATATAAATTAATCATAATCTCGTCTATTCATAAATCGTACTATCCATAGAACGTATTATTATAGTTATACAAAATGAATGAAACAAATAGCTCTTTATCTTATAAAATATTATTATTTTTATTGATTGTAATAGACAAAATGTAATTAATGATGAACACATAGAAACAAAAGATAGAAAGGCAATTACAGTTCACATGTGCGCCTCAGAATACCAATAATGGGACTAATCAGTGAAACAAAGTCTGATGGGTCAGCTTTAAAGAATGTGTTGATGGGTTTTTTATTCCCTAATTGTAATTTGCTTCACTGTTTTTGTTTTAGATTACATAATGTAAAAAATATCTTCGCTTTATGCATAGTGAAATATCTCTAGTTGGTTAGGGTTTCTTTTTTGTGAAAAAGATTTATGTGATGGTAGGAATTAAATGTAATGTATTAACTCCATATTTTTCTATTAATCATATTATGCCCCATGAAAAACATTTACTAGTTGAAACATATATAAGGAATATCTCTTGCTATCAGAATATTAAATCAATATCAATACCTACAACGATCATTTGATCAGCAGATTATTCAAAGCATTGCATCCGAAAACTGACCCAATTTCGAGCAAATATAGCAGAATGCACCAATTTATCTGACTAGCTGGCAGCAAATTGCATTACACAGTATAGCAGTCAGCGAAAAACGACATTATCACCGTCCCCAAGTACTGAGCTAAAAGAATTTAATCCGTAGATTGCAACTGGTCCTCGATCGACGTTTTGGGGTAATCACACCTAATTTGATTGCCTCTTGAGCAGCTGCCAAAGAGATGGCACTCCGTTCTGTATCCTTCTGATGTAGGTTTTATGGCGTTTTTATAAGGTGTGTTCGTGAGTTTATTATGGGCTGATTTAATTGCTTTTGAGCTATTAAATTCTTTTAAACGTATTAAAACTATCGTAAAAGTTAATCGTCACCTTTTTTCCTGAAATTATATCAAATTGCACAACTTGTATTATAATCATGTAAGTTTATTATTATATCACGTACGTTTATTGACTGCAGTATAAAATAGAATTTAATAAAAAATAAATTCATGTATTTTTTTCAAAATTATCAACTCGCGTTTCGGATAAATACGATAAATTTTGCACGGACCATTTTGTATCTTTACGTCACTGTAGCAATTTATCATCGGAATTTAAACCAATGTGTTACAAATATTATAGTTGCCACCAATGATTTATATCTAGAGACAATGAAACCGGAGACAATGGTCGAAATTTAACATTTATAGCGTGTTTGTTTTATATTTAATATTTATTTGAAGCAGATAAAACAATTTTATTCTAGAAGTAAGTTTAATATTACGTTTTCATCTTTTTAACAGCTTATCTTTGAAAGCAATAAGTACTTCGTAAGTTATTATTTCTTTACTGGTAATATAAAACAGATAAAAATGAAAATAATGGTATACATATTAAGACGTGTAGAGCAGAATATCGAAAACTATAGTTTATTAAGTGTGTATTAGTATCTATTAAATTGCGCAGTTATGATTATTTTTTAAATACTTCTCTTAGAAGTCAAGAATAAATCGTTAATATTATATTGTAGTATAGCTATTAGTCCATCAAATCTCCTAATTATTATGTAAGTACGGTAATGTTTATTGATTGCTTTCTCATCCCCTATAAGAGATACAAGAGAAACCACTCAGCTCGTTTGTCCGAGGCGAAAATTCTTTTATTATAAGTACCTATTCCTTAAATTGTTGTAATTTTCACATGTCTTTTTTCAATAAGGTATTAATTTGGGGGTACAAAGAGAAACACTTTTTAATAAAAATCTACAATGTGATTTAAGCGATATATTTTCAATAAAATATACCTAAAAATGAGTCAGAACAAAGCTTATAAAAAGGTCAAAAATCTGGGATTCCCATTCGGTATTTCAGTGTAAAAAGGTCTAAGGAATTTCATTAACCCCATTATTTATTTCAAATCGCTGTTAAGCCTTTGAAAGTGTCAAATAAAAACGTAAAAGTTTGGTAAAAGCTACTTGATTTATTCGGTAATGTCACGAAGACGTAGGCCCTGTGATATTTATCATTTTTAAACGTAATGAAAAGAATGTATCAATCTTTTGTCTCAGGGTGACATTGCTGGGGTCTGGGAAATTAAGTCTAAAAAATGGGTTGGTCGTTAGGAAAATTACAATTTGCTTTAAAGACCTCGTTTATAATGGCCGAGATGTATCTTTATGATGAAGCTGTAAACATTGTACGAATTTATAATATACATCTAATTACAACTCGAATTAATAATAATTCTGTGCTTTTTCTCTACTGTTTCTCTGTTAAGACTTTTTATTGGATTGATTCGACGTAATACTTAATTAAAAATATTATTCATCGTTCAGTAATGTTATTCTCGTTACTCTTTGATTTCTTTTGTCATTTTATTTGCGTAGGGGTTGTTTTCTCGTAGCCAACAGGGTTCCAATGTTTTGCTCTAGCTAGATGTAGAGCTTTTTATTCGTCATCGATGCTACCACTTTATACAATATACTTAGAGAAATATCATTAATTCAAATTAAATTAAATAGATTAGTGAAAAATATATCGAAACAAAATTCGGCATTTTCACTAAAATTGTTCCAATAATGTAACTCAAGCTACGAAGGTCGACGTGTCTTTGTCACTATTATACTCGTCAATCAATATTTGTTACCAATACTGTCTGTAATTAAAGTTATAAGTATACTGCTTTATAATTAATAAGTAGAATTACATCACGACTACCTATGTAATAATAACAGCCTGACTTATATTTAACTTTGGTTATTTCAGGATTTATCTAATCTACGTTAAATTAAAAATTAAATATTTTACAGATTTTAAAAATATTATTCACTAATTCTACAGAAAACGCATGGAAATTATTCTAGAGATTTAAAAATATTACAAGGACAAGACGACAATCGTCGCATTTTTTTACACGCGTCTCATAAGCTTTTATAGATAGCATATCATAGACGATATTTGCATAACTCAATCCGTCACCTCGTAAATGATTACTAAACATTCCCAATTTAGCGAGCGAGCGAAGCGTTCTCGCTCCGAGCGTAAACCGATTGAAAAATTGTAGCGAGGTGGTTACATAATACCGGCCCTCAAGCAACGCCGGGGGCGACGGTAATACTCACTCGAATTAGGGTGCTCCTACAAAACCCTTCTCGAGAGGTGACATCGCCAAATTTAAATTATTACACGTTTAATCGTTTTAATTCGCTCTGTAATAGGCAGACGTGAGACATTACGCGGTTTAAAGGATTTGTTCACGGTCCACTATGATTTATGTTATTTTAAAGGGAATATTTAAATTCAATATTTCATTTTTAAATTACCTACGTCTTTGTTAGCTTTTAATGTGCTGAATGGTAACTGCACGAAAGTGTATCATCTTTTTTTAATTAAATTTACGTGACTTTATATTTAGACAATTTTACGTAGTTACACTTATGAAGGCCCATTTCAACTGTTTATTTATTAACAAGAGCTGTTAATGCAATACTCTTTTAAATAAGCAAATTGAAACGTTATACCAACCTTATTTTAAACGCGGATAAAAAGATTCGTTAGTAACCGGGATGTTGTGGTTACACAGCATGCAGGATATAAAATATTAATGAGAACATGCTCTACCCTCCTGTAATAAGTGTTTAGTTAAGGGGGTTGGGTCCAGATAGAACGTCAGTGCGATTCGATTTGAGATTAGTCTAAGATTAGCTTTCTTATTCTATAGGCAATGGAAGATGAAAGCTTAGATTATCTAGGTTCCTTTGCAGGAATTGTTTGGTACTTTTCTTGTTACTAGGATTATTACGTTAGGGACGAGGACGTTAGATTATTATCTACAAAGAATTTACGGTCTGACATGTTTCTAAAAATTCTATCATCTCGTTCACTTATTAAAAACTTCCACTTAAAATATAGAGCTACGAATGGTCCGAAAAATGATTACAATTGTTTTAGAAACAGAAGTCAAGTTAAAGGTAGATTGCAGCTGATTTGATAACTTAAAATAATCATACAAAGAAACACCACCCAAATGACCCCAAACAAATTAACAGATTTTACCTCCTACTTTTGCAAGAGCTTATTTGTTTCACGGACGGTAAAGTCGTAAGATCTCTCTAGTAATGGTTAACTATATTCTGTATTCTGTAAACAATGAACCAGAACGAATCCCCGCCACGTTTTTGGCAAAGCGCCGCCACAGGGACATATGTTGATATATTTTATTCATAAACGGTGGGCGCCTGATGTAAAGCCTTGTATATACGTGCTATGGAATACTGGAAGTGGGGAATTGAACACTAACCTTTATTTATTTATTATTTTAAACAAAAACAGAGTATTAACTAAACTCACAGAAATTTCGTCTAGGAAACTACATCTTCTATAGTCGACCATAGAAACGAAAACGTATCCTTGGCTATTTTAGTGATTAACGTTATGAATAAAATATTAATAAATCTATTGAAACAATTTACGAGTTCAATTTGGAGAACGCTTTTATTTATTGGCTGTGTTTCTCGAGTCAAATTGTGTAAATAAATTATAGTTTGAAAGATTTAAAGCATAGAAAAAAAATCGCTCACCCATAGTGAACGACTTTTTAATATTATTTAAATTATTTTCAAATATTTATAAAATTTTTACGCTTTAATTGCAAAAAAAAATATTTTCTATTTTAAAATTTTATGTATTAGGAATGTTAGAGTTACATTGCTTTACATAATGCTAAAATGTAAGACAAAATGAATGAAACGAATGTATGTAACCATTCTAATAAGGATACAATTAAATCGATATGAAAGTTTTAAGCCAAAGGGAATATGTTTCCAATATTCATTTTTCGTAGCGTAGGATATTTTTAAGGCGAATCTCAATATCTATTTGGATACGATTTGGTGGCGGTTCGTCACAACTACAAAATTATTGACGTAATCACATATATTTGCAGATATATGCGAAAGTAATAAATGTCCAGATAAATTTACAGTTCATTTAAATTTTTATATTAGCTATTCCGTTATAATGATCGCTTAATGTAAAAATGTAGGCGTGACATAAGTAAATCATTGGATTTTGAATACCTACATAGTGCGAATAGATTTCTGCGATAGCAGGGTTCATTGTAAATACCTTCGAACTGAGTATACGTAAAACTACATAACAATAATCCACAAATAGCATACGTTTTACAAGCCTTAATAAACTCAACATTTTTGGACATACCAAATGGTAGATATCCAAACAATATTTATCTTGTCTTACCAAACACATTTTATGCACACTTGAAACTTTGCGACATGGAAGCATTTCATAACTGCTGCCAAAAGTATTGAGAAGTTAACCTAAAACTGTTCAATACCGCAATACATTATGTCTATCGCAGCAAAACAATAACGCAGAAAATCTCCGCGCCTTCCCAAAAGCTGCAGTTTCCAGACGATAAATTTTCAACAACAGGGTGTTTGGTGCTCTCACTAGCGAAGAAATACGATAAACGTAGACCATAACATAGACAAGTTGGCTTAACGAGCATCACAAACTAAAGGTCCTTCCAACTTTGTAAATATTCAGATAGTTGTGCGAGTTCTATCCGCAAGACGTGACGGGAAGCCTCTAGCAAGTAACAACCAGAGTCCAGTCTGGGGTTGCATTTAAATATATTCGACATTTTACATTTTCTTAATTGTGTTGGAAAGGCATTGGATGAATTTGTG
This sequence comes from Colias eurytheme, assembly GCA_907164685.1. Taxonomy (NCBI): domain Eukaryota; kingdom Metazoa; phylum Arthropoda; class Insecta; order Lepidoptera; family Pieridae; genus Colias; species Colias eurytheme. The sequence goes on from CAJQZN010027008.1 coordinate 22,740, forward strand.
ATTTTTTATTTCTAATCTAAGAGTGTTATTCGTCTATTATAGTTTTGAATATACCTAAAACTTTGGTATAATGCTAAATATTATGTAGAGAGACTTTTCTGATTTACGGTTTTTTTTATTAAATACTATCCTACAAATTATTATTGTATTCTACATAAAAAATATGTGTGTTATTATGAAAGTTAGGAATTTTGTCATTTATACGTGACATTAGGTTCGTAATTACGCATACCAGAGATTGTGTTTTTTGTGTGAATATAAAACACGTAATGACGCAGCGTCGAAAAATTCGGTCATAACGAGCAATATGTGGATGTAAGTTATTGCTATGTATAAAAGCATAGGCGTTGCGAGAATTACAATGTTATTGAGGTCCTTTTATTGCTATTACGCCTTTTTATTAAAATTTGATTCAAATTCACTTGGTTAGAGATTGTTTTTACATTTCTTTTGGGAAATTCGATTTACAAGACAGATAATTTTTTGTTGATATTTTGAGTCAAATAATTTTCTATAACTAATTTGATATTTATTTCAATGAATCTCTCATTGCATTTATATTTTACTTACCTAAAATTTCGTTATTTAATTCAGATGTAAATAAAGTACCTAAAATTTAAAAATATCATGGTGTTTAAACAGATTTTACTTACGGTCATTTACTGGTGTAATAAAGTGACTTATAATTATCGTAGTTATTAAGAACCGGGACGAGGAAACGGTCATTTGCGGGCAACTTCATATTCATCGCTTCATTTACCCAGAAAATTATCCTGCTCGGTCTAAGAAGTTAAGTCGTAAGCATCAACTAGATTAACTTCTTATAATAATTTCCTGTGAAGATGTGAGCTTCAACTGAGCATAACAACAATCTTCTCTGATTATAGAGCTCAACAAATCCGTTGGATTAAAACGTAATAAAAGTAAGCCTTAATTCTGTAATCAATTATGTTTAACAAACCGAATGTGAGTATTCATAATATAATCATGTTCAAATGAGAAAAGGATTTCCTTTTATAAAGGAATTGAAACGGAAATTCAATTTTGGTAGGAAAAATATTATTTTTCAAACTATTTATTAAGTTTCTATTGGTTTAATTTGAATCAGTATTGCTTATAATATACATATTATTATAGTGGAGAGGATGCTTATGGGCGGCGTGTATCGCTTAACACCACGCGACGCGTCTACTCGGTTGCTATCCTATCCTATAGCATAAAAAATATATAAATAATATATTATCTGTCATAAACAAACCTGGAAATAAGTTAATCCTTAATAACTGGATATAAAAAATACTTCTCTTTTACAGACGTAATTCGTATGAACAAAACGTGTTAATTTATTCGTAAGCGTGGGGTGACTTAAACATTAAATTTTCGGCCTTGTCAGGTGCTAAGTCCATAATTTCCCAAGGGTACGATACTGGATCGCGTTTTAAGGGTTTTCATGAATGGCAACTCTAATTTCTACTGTCGGATGAAGTCGACGCTAATTTAAGCTCCTTGCGAATTTATCCTGACCCTGAAATCTTATACGGTTTATACCTATACGTCCTATAAATATAAGCTTTGAAATAAGTTTTTATTTAATATCTCAAAATTATAAATGGCAAGATATTTATTGTTGCTTGCTAAAATAATATAAAATGTACAGTGCGACACAAAAGAGATGAAAATAAATGAGGGCGCCACCGTCGCTCATATAGCAACACTGATACTGCGACGCAAGCGATCTTGATACTATAGAATAAAAATCCAAAAATCTATATAATATAATCTAAAATAAATACCGCGATTTAAACCGTTATAATTGTTTCATTGTAGCAATAGTGTAAATTTAAGACAAAAATACATTAGTATTTTAATTGACCTACCTAGGTCAAATTTTACTTATTAATGTATTTGGAATTAGTTATTTTATAAAAATCGGTCAAGTGTTTAGACTGCAGAGGCGCACATAGAATCAAACATACAAACAAACAAGCATACATGCAGCTCAAACACATTACCCTCTTTCTGGGTCCGTCGGGTAGAAAAAAACAAGGCGATTTGAAAACCACATATTTTTATTTTTTTTGTAGATAAATTTTGTACATTAATATAATTCATCAAAATCTAAATATTCTACTCCTTCAAAGGACTGATCATCACTCTGTTTCGAAGTACTGGCAAGAGGGTACTGGGCATCTTCAGTATCTGTAAATATGATACAGTAAATATGATTTTTTTCTTATGTTTTGATTGATTAATAGATAGATAGCTGTATGAAAACAGTTATCACTATACTTTGTAGTAAAATCTAAACTAGGTACTTTATTTGAGGCTGGTTGGATTGGATATAACTTCTTGACTCAAATTGTGCTGGTCGCACTATAAAAACTAGTTTTTGTTTACATACAAATAACCTCAAATTAAATTGCGAAAACGTAATAATCGCCATACATACATACATTAAACACTCGTCACTAATGGAATATTCTATTTTACGTAGTATTGAGCAAAAATAAATGGAATCTCACCGGTATATTCTGCTGTACGTTTGTAAACGTTTTCCAAATCAGTCAATAAATTTCCAGCTTGAAATTCGGACAAACACCGAATAAAAACTTTATACACCACATCACGGACACCGCTACGTTTAACCTTTTTCATGATGTCTCCTTTTTTATTTAAATTTCTTGTTCTAAATAACAATTTTATCTCAATAATTCTCCACTTCACGAAAAAAACAACAAATTTTTATTCAACTTGACAGCTACATTGCCAATTCAGGGTTGCCAGGTAATGAAAAACGAATTAGTTCCAAAATAATTAATTTCATCTCTTTTATGTCGTACTATAAGAAGAGTAATATAATGAAGTATCAGTTATTACATGCAATTATTGTCAAAAACGTAGGTTTGAAGGTTCAGATTCTGCATTGAAAATCGGTGCAAAATAAAGTTGAAATGTATAAATATGTGATAATTTATTGTTTAAATTTCTTAATGCATTAAAAAATTAATTCTTTATATATTTTTGTTCCAGGTAAATATAAATGCACCTGTTTCTATTCACTGAGCAAAAACGTTTCTACTAAATTTCGGGAAAGGTAAGATGTAACAAAATGTAAAGGGTCGCGTAATTTACATATGTAAACTTTTGACATGCACAAGATCCGAGTTCGTTAGTGCAAACCTTGAATTGAAGTAAAACTTGTATGTTTGTTTTGTCTACAATTTAAAATTATACTTTGAAGAAAGTAAAGGTAATATTATACAGTCTCTCTAGTCTCTACTCATGCTGGTGAATATAGCCTGTTATTCGTTGTTTATCTTGAATACCTCTAATATGTTTACCAGTTGGCTTGTGTGCGTAGTACAAGCTTTGCTTAGTATGAGCTTAGATGACGTGTGTAGCAATATTATGTAATACTAGTTCATTCCCATGACTTCAGCTGCAATGAACGTTTTTTTTGTTTTTTAATTATATAAAATTTGTTAAATACATTAATAATATGCCCATTGCCCAATGTATTTAATAAAAAGAACTAAACTTGTATTATTATTTTTTTGATATTTATTCATTTCAAAATAATATGTAGGGAAAATAAGATGAAAAGTAAATGTTGTTATGGTCAAAGAAGTTGGATACATTAAGTTGTATTTATGTAAGCGCCTGCGGTATAATTTGGCAAAGTTTCTAGAACACAAATTGTCTCATTTCAAGGGTAAAATAACAATATGTTTGTTAATTTGTTCATATATTATTATATTTTCGCAGTATTATCATTTGTGTCCTATGTCTTAACCGATATATCTTATAAGTCATAATATAATTCTGTAAGTATGTACATAAAAAGTTATTGAAAAGTTTTCTTATAGAGATTTGAGTAGGAAGTGAAAACTTTTGTAATGTCTACTTGAAGTCACTGTGGTATTAAAACTAACTTTGAACCACTCTTGACTGGATAGTTTAGCTATTATTCAAATAAAATTAACTACGATAAAAATTCCAAAATATTAGATCGACATTATTTGGGGTATGAATTTTCATTTTCATTTTCATGTTAATACAATTGTGCGTGAAATTCAGTCGAAATTATAAGAAAAATTGCATTTCAATTTTCAGAGCTGTCATTGGCAGTGAAAACCCTTTAAAAAACATGCTTTGTGAGTTGTAAGCTTACACCAAAATTCGGGATGGTTCGTTACGCTAACAGCAAACTTGCTCATGGTTTGTGGAATTGCTAACAAACTCGTTAGCATGTCCTTTGTATACGACAAACGTAAATCAAATTATATTATAGTACTTGCGTTAAATTATATTGGAAGTGGATTAAAATAATATGGAGTTATGGGTTGATATAATATCGGGATTATGATTAACATTTATTATTAACCTTGGATGAAGAAGAAAGAATAAGTATTTATTAGTGTCCGACCGAAACTGGTTTCCAGGCCGAAACCGAAACCGAAA
>CAJQZN010027011.1:0-13762 GCA_907164685.1 Colias eurytheme
TTTTGTATTATAATAAAATAAACAATTATAATTACAGGGACACATAAAAAACCTATTTTTATTTATTTTAAAGTTTGCTGTTTAATAATGATGAAACCTTTTCGAAAATATTATACAACCTCCTTTATTTTAAGTCAACACTGGCAGTCACAGAATGTCTATATTTTTAAAAAAGGAACGTGAGTTAAAAAAGTTAACTACGAACTAAATTATTTCGGCGGGATAGCTATTTTGTGTTGTTCATTTATTTTATTTTTTTTATACGGAACATTACAATAAAATTTAAAAGTATGCTTAATTGAACTTTATAAACAGTGCTCTATTTTACATAATTTGCTATATTCAAGGTACCTAACGAATAAAATTATTTCTTGTTCATTCATAAGTGGCTATAAATAAGAGTGTCTGTCGAAGAATCCTCACTCTAATTAGTACTGTGCTGAAAAAGGGATTTTCGATAAGGTAACTTTCGTTTAAATTGTTTTTGATCCTTTTTTATATCCTGATAAATCGATAATTAGCCAAAGTGCACAATATCAGTGTTTATTTATTTAAATAACGTACATTTTGGGAATTTCAATGTTCTAATTGTTTTTATTTTTTACATTTAACAGTATTAAATATTGAAAATAATAATGTGACGTGGGAAAAATAAAAGGGTAAATTAACTCTGAATCTGATCTTTCCAGGATTATTTGTTTTTTTTAATAATAATATTAAAGATAAATTTTCTTATTTAAGTAACTATAATATTTTAGAAAATATAAAGTGTTTTGTTTATATTAAAAAAAATATAAAGTGGTTTGTTTGTCTTACATATTTTCTGCTTAAAAGATGTCGCCGAAGCCTCAAGAATCGTCTCCAGCTGAAAATCTGGTGTTGACGGACGGGGAGAAAGTCGTCATCAGTGGAATATCCGGGCTCTACCCGCAGTCTCAAAATATTACGGAGTTATCCGACATACTGTATAATAAGGTAATTTTTGTAATTTATTAACATTATTTTTAATCAGTTATGATTTTCAAGTATGTAGGTTTTTCATGAATGTCATATAAATATTTGATAAAGTTTAGTGGAACAAAATGTACATAATATATTGCCTTTGAAGTTGCCTTCAACAATTTTTTTACATTTATTTCTACTTCTATTAAATCGGTCCAGCAGTTTTTTACCGAATTTTCGCAACCAGCTTTCTATATTCATATTGATGATCAAATTTTGAGTGTGACGATTTATATTTTAATATCTGAATATGTTTGACGTTAAAGAACTTCTCTCTTTTTCTATAAAACTAGCAATTATAATAGTTAGTTATATTATTAGTAGTACATTACAAAAGTATAATATTTTAATAATACATTCTAAACAAAAAAGAAAAGAATTTTCTCAATGAAATTGTACCTAAACTAGCGTTAGCTACTATTAAGTATTCTGTGCCTAAACTTTACGGACTCTCAACTCAAACTCAAAACAAAAAGCATTTTCTCTTCTCTATAAAAGACTAGTCATTAAATAAATATTACACTTTCTATAAAGAAAAATCCAGTCTCTTCCGAGGACTGTCGTTGGAAATATGACCATCCTGAAGTGGCCCAATATACGGGAAAAGTTCCCGGGTTGGATTTATTCGACGCTCAGTTCTTCAAAGTGCACTATCGTCTTGGTAACAACATGGATTCGATGTCCAGGAAACTTCTGGAACAGTCCTTTCAAGCTATATATGATGCAGGTAATTAAAATTCTCTGTAGAAAAAATAATCAGGATCAATAGATTTTTATGTTATTGTATTTTTACTGGTGTGGCTAGAAGATATTTGTTCGTGGATTTACTTTTATTCTCGAACCTAATCTACTAATACCTAATCTTTGGTTAGGTCGTCAATTCGGTTTTTTACAGTCATAAGTCATGACCTTAAAAATTACGTATATCTATCAAACTTGATTCACCTCACTTAGCTTCAAAAACGTGCGTCTCAAGCTCCCGTAATATCGTAATGTAAATAACATAATTAGTGTTGCCGCTGGATAGTCCACTATCGATAGTCTATCGATTAACTATCGATAGTTGGGGAAAAGCAATAGTATCGATAGCACTATCGATACTATCGATAGTGTCGATACTATCGATAGTATCGATAGTCCTATAAGCGTAAATACTATTGACACATAGCAATACCATCGAAAGTATCGATACTATCGAAGCTCAATATCGAACGAACTATCGATACTATCGATAGTGTCGATACTATCGAAGCTCAATATCGAACGAACTATCGATACTATCGATAGTGTCGATACTATCGATAATATCGTCCCATCGATAGTGACCTTAGCGATAGCGATAGCTCAAAACTATCAGTACTATCGATAGTATCGATTGTAGTTGCAATATTCAGTAGCAATAGTATCGATACTATCGACAGTATCGATAGTATAGCAACTATTGGCAATCAATACTATCGATTTTATCGATACTATTGCAGTTCATCAATAGTATTCCATGATTAACGCTATCGATAGTATCGATAGTATCGATAATATCGATACTATCGATAGTGCTATCGATATTCTGACTTATTTTCAAGGTCAACTATCGATAGTCAAACTATCGATAGTTCGGCAACACTAAACATAATATTAATCGACTTACTATTTTAGGTGTGAATTCGGATCAGCTTAGCGGCAAAAAAGTCGGCGTGTATGTAGGATCATGCTTTTCAGAAACAGAAAAATCTGCTTTCTATATTGTTTCTACGAAAACTGGTTTTGGTATTATGGGGTAAGTTTATTTCACTTTCATGTAATAATCAATAGCGCATCCACACATGCCACCGGGTTTCAGACCGCCTTGCCGCTGAATGCAGGCCGCCGACTTTACCAGCGGCAAATTCACTTCATTTCGAAGCCGCAAGCAAACTGCCGCCGGCAACAAAAAAGCCGCGCGTGCCGCAGTTAAAAGATGCAAATGCCGGCGGGTATGTGTGAATGCGCCATTATACATTTTTTTGTACGGTACATGTGGCAATTGTCTGGCCTTTGACATCTTAAAGGTGACCTTTTTTTTATTGTCGTGTAATATTTTAATAGACGTATAAGTTTCAGCGAGGTTTGAAAAATCGACCATTAGAATGATTTTTGTGACAAAATCTAACCTTTTAAAAATCTTAGAATTTCGATAGTAAAAGCATGTTCGCAAATCGTGTTTCCTAGTGGTTGAACGCAAAAGGACCACTTATGGCAATAGACCAGTCCTGTTGGTCTATTTTGCTCTAGAGACTACTTAGAATAATTAAAAAAATAATTTCAATTTTAAATTAAACAAAATCGTTCTAATTCATTCATACAATTCCACAGATGTAGTAAAAGCATGTTCGCAAATCGTGTTTCCTATTGGTTGAACGCAAAAGGACCATCTATGGCCATAGACCAGTCCTGTTGTAGTTCTATAGTTGCTATGGAATTAGCGTATCAGGCCATGAATAGAGGAGATATTGATGCTGCTCTTATTGGAGGGGCTAGTTTGTGCTTGCTTCCACAGTCTTCTGTTCATATGAGAAGGTATTTTTATTATATTTTTTATGTATGTTTTGAAGTGAAAACTTCTTTAGCGGCGTTGGGTATAAAATCTTAAACTCGCGTCAGGACACGTGGCCTGATCGAAAAAGCGTAAGCCGGATGTTTTTTTTTTAGCCCTTATATTCCATGCGTAAGACGGATACCATTCCAAAATATCAAACACGCTGAACGTTAATAATCAAGTTTTCACTTCTGCCGGCACTCCCGGAGTGCAACCCGTCTTTTTTTTGGGTTTATCCTGAAAATGTTATACTTGCTCTATTTTTTGGGTGTCCAGGGTTATATTGATCTTCCAAATCTATTCAATTTAAAAGATAATCACATAGAATTTTAATAAACATGTGTTTATATAAGTTATGTTTCCTTATAATCATGTTCATTCATCATTCACGTAAAAATTAGTATCTGAAACTCTATCGAACTCACATCTATACTCATATTATAAAGCTGAAGAGTTTGTTTGTTTGAACGCGCTAATCTCGGGAACTAACCGATTTGAAAAATTGTTTCGGTGTTGGGTAGCCCATTTATCGAGGAAGGCTATAATATATTATCACGCTAAGACCAACAGGAGCGAAGCAATGCGGGTTAAACCGTGGGGCGCAGCTAGTATTACATATTTATAGTAATACATGAGAGCCTAATTATAAAAACTTACTTGTATATAATTAAATAATTGTGACATAAAAAATGTATCATAGGTTATTCCAGAATGTATTATGAACAAAAACAACTTGATTTTACATATTCAGTAAACATGAGGTTATTATTAGAAAATTGATTCAAATTATAATCATAAACAAATGTTATCATTGAACTTTTATTACCTACATTAGCATTTATATTATTTTTTCCTTCATAAGATTAGGATGTTTCAAATATTTACATATAGGTAGGTACATGTTTTCTATATCATAAATTTGAATTGAAACTTCTTTGGGCGCGTTGAGAGTAAAATTTTAAGTACATACGCATATCTTATGGTATGATTGAATCAACAACCTATCAATCACCAAAGAAGTTTTACTTCTGACACGGGTGCTCGGCATACACGCTCTTTTTCTATTAAATTTTGAAATTTTCATAGAATTTATAGCATAGATGATTATTTCAGAGTGATGTTGATCAATCGTGACGGTAAAACGAGATCGTTTGATAAGAACGCGTGTGGTTGCGCTAAATCTGAAGCAATCAATATGTTGTTCTTGCAGAAAAAGAAGGATGCTCGTAGGTAAGATATAAGGAGGATTAGATTATCAAATTAGGTTTTAATTAAAATTATAAAATTTATTGTTATTTGTTATAACTTATTTAATAGCTATGAAGTAAGCTAGAAGCTTGGAGTCGTTGTTATCGTTAGCTGTGAAATGATGCTCGAAAAGCGATCTTTTAGAGTGGATCAATAGTCATATTCTTGAGAATTCATTTGATTCCAATTGACTCATTCCTGATTTTGAAAATACATAAAACACTTAGAATTACTACACTATTTTTAATAATGTTTCATTAATCTTGTAGAATTTACGCCGAAGTAGTTCACGTGAAATCTGAATTCAATGGTCTAGTTGAAGGAGAAAATGGACCGAAATATGGTTTCTATCGAGATTCAGATAAATTGGCTGATTTCTTGAAGCAGTTCTATAAAGAAGCAAATGTGGATCCTAAACAAGTGCAATATGTTGAAGCTGTTGGTTCTGGTGAGATTAATCAAAATATTATAAAAATGGACATTTAAGACAAAAATTATTTTGCACAAAAATAAAAATACTTTTAATAATATATCTACTAGGAATACATTTAAAGATGACGTCAAAATGGAAATTTAAGTCCTTTGAATGTTAATTTGCTGATTGTTTAATTATAAGAGCAATAAATTGCGTTTCAAAATAATTAAAATTAGATCACATTATATAACAAAATATGACGCGCGAAGTCAAAGGTTTTTCACGTAATGTTGAAATTGTTTTTAAAATGATGGAACCGAAAGTCCAATGAACATTTTTTAAAATAACATTAGCCGTTTACTTTGTTAAACACGTGTAGAATTAAAGAAACATTATTCAAAAGCATGTTTTTTTTATTAGACTAGTAAATTTATTTTACATGTTACAATAAAAACGATACTTGAATTTTTACTTTAAAGATTACAGTTTTCATTCATTATTTATGCTTTGAAACTGAATTGTAGCATGACTAGTGTTTTTTTAGTGTTATGCTTATTATTTGAAATTTGAAAGCCTAGAGTTATTTCTTATAACCTTTATTTCGTTCGTTACTAAAATCATAATTTTAGAGCAAGAATCTTGCAATTTTTTTCCTCCACCTTTTAAAAATGGCCATCATTTAACTTAACTTTTTCATACATTATTGAATCTAAAACACATATTAATTATCCAAATATATCCAAAACAGCAACCCCAGAAGCAGATAAAGCTGAATTAGAAGCGATAGATACAGTATTCTGTGACAATAGAACTGATCCTCTCTATGTTGGAAGCGTGATGTCCAATATTGGTTATTGTGAAGCAGCGTCTGGAGTATCTGCTATTACTAAGGTTAGTTCTGTGTTTGTTTTTAATAAATTTACCATACAAAGGTACTTTCTAAGACGAATCTATTGACACTACTTACATAAAATTATTGAAGTGAAACTTCTTTATCGGGGTTGGAAAAAAAATTAGTGTAACATTTTTTCTACGTGTGACATTTTTCCGTTACGCGCCATCTTTTTCGTATGCCTACCACGCGTGATTCGACGTATTTATGTACCTAAAGTTGCATATTATAGTAAATTATTTTTTGAAAAATAAGGCCAGAAAGAAGTTTCACTTCTTACGTGTGTACTCTAGTACTTGCACACATTTTTTTAATTACATAATATGTAAGTTTATCGGCCATTTGGTTACCATTACACAATGGGAGGCTTAGTATGGTATCAGATCGTGCCGTGTGTAAAAAGGTCCTGAAATATTAAAAAATACGACAAGTCGTTAGTCGTGCCAAAGAAACATACATAATATATGCATACATCCAATCAAATGGCATCATAGCGTCATAAATTGTATTAATTACTGCTTATTTGTTAAATTGCACTTGACCTTATATTTGAATTGGATATTAATTTATTCAGTTTCTGGAATAATGCTGTAATGTTCATTATTGAATCATTTATTTACCTTGTATGACGCAGAACACGAAATTCCAAACTTCATTGTTCATATTGAATACGCTTCATTATTTATTTGATAAAAAAAACACAAGTTTATTTCAGAAACAGTCGACTTATTGGCAAATATAAAAAACCTACACATATACATACACAAGAAACCAACAAAATAGCTACAAATATATAAAAATATAAATTAATATTTTGTATTCGTTCTGTAAAAACACGGCAACGCCCCGAGTGAATAATTTATTTATTTTTATTTATTTATTTACACACACCCATAGAACTAACTATCATTACAGGTTAACCTAATTCGACAGAGTTCTTTTATAAATTAAGAAAAACAAACATATCTCATAAAAATATAAAAATAAACACGTTGTAACACAATAATAGCCTATTAAGCCTCAATAATTCATAAACTTAACATTTCTGCTGATAGCATAATATATTTAGTAGTACCTTTGAAAATTCGCTCAAACTACAAGAAAACACATCTATTATATTGTGCAATTCGTTAATTGTACGAAATGCACAAATAAGAGGCGATTTGGCTAATAGATTAGTTCTCGCTACTGGTACATACAGTATATTGGGTAAGATTCTTTTTTCTAAATAGTGGTCTGGAACCTTTAAATACATTTCCTTTAATATTCCGGGATTGTATTCTTTGCCCCTTAAAACCCCCACCAAGTATGCCACCAGCTTAAATTCGCGCCTTACCCTTAACTCATTGTACCCCACCATGCCCAGTACAAACAGTGTGGGATACATTAGGGGATAGAAGGGATATACGCCATAAAGCTTCATGTACAGGTGGCGCATGAATTTATTTTGTACTCTTTCCAACATAACCGTGTACTTTGCTTCGTGCGGTGCCCATATGACCGCACTGTGTTCCAAATAGCTTCTGACAAGACTATTGTATAAGGTTTTGACTACCGTTATGTTGGTGAACCCCTGTGACTGCCTGAGTACAAAACCCAATTTTCTATACGCTTTTTTACAAATTTGCGTAATATGTGCTCGAAACGAAAGGTCAGCCGTGAGATTCAACCCCAAATCCCGTACTTCTGTAACTCTTCGTATCGGCGCCGCATCCACTATGTACTCATAATTTAAAGGTACCCGTGCGCGAGTAAAACTAATGATGGAACATTTAATTACATTAAAATACAACTTGTTCCGATGACTCCACTCCACTATACTATCTAGGTATATCCTGCTGGAGCCTTTCGCTATCCATTTTATCCCTTACCTCGAGCAGCAATTTAAGATCATCTGCAAATAATAAACATACTCCATGCTTGATGACCTGCGGCAGATCGTTTATCATTATTATGAATTCGAGAGGGCCCAAATTACTACCCTGGCTTACTCCCGATAGGGTGTAATATGAGTCAGATAAACAACCCTTGTAATCAACATACTGCTGTCTATCCTTTAAGTAACTACTAAAAAAATTTAAAAGATGCGGTGTACATCCCAATAAAGCCAGCTTATTCAATAAAATATCATTATCGACAGTGTCAAATGCTTTTCTAAAATCAAAGTAGGCAACATCCACCTGATGACCAGAATCTACTGCAGGCACAACATTTGACATGAAATTTAGAAGATTAGTAGTAGTACTACGACCAGGCCAAAATCCATGTTGGGCATCAGATATCAGACTACTAATTTGCTTCTGCATGGCACGATATATTGCAGCTTCAAATACTTTAGCCGGTGTCGATAAAACAGCCACTGGTCTGTAGCCACTGATATCGGATTTAACCTTTCCCTTAGGAACTGGAATGACTCTAGTAACCTTCCATTGAGCCGGAAAGGTCTCGAGTCGCATGCAAGTGTTAAAAATATATTGCAAAGGCTTCGCTAGTATCCCACTACAATCTCTAAAAAGAAACGCCGGTATCCCATCGGGACCCGCCGATCGTTTTGGCTTAAGAGACGCTAGTGCTTCCTTTACATCCTTTAAACTAAACGCATCAATATGTACTCTAGTGCTGGCGTACTCTTCTCCTGAGGCGCACTTTACTGCCATATTTACATTTAACTGGGGTGGCTCACTTGTGTAAACAGATCTAAAGAATGCTGCAAACTCTCTGCCACATTCCACATTCGTCAAAATATTACCATTTTTTAAAATAACCTCCTCCCTAGCACAACTCGATATCGATTTACAATAACTCCAAAAAGATTTTGGATCATGTCCAAATTGATTCTGTATTTTAATTAGATAATTTTTATACGCAGTGTCTATTGACTTTTTAATTCGCGATCTACAACACGAGAATTCCTGGTAATCGCTATCTTTTTTGGATTCCTTATATCTCTTATGAAGACTAGCTTTCAGTTTTAAATCCTTTATTATGCTATTCGTATACCACGAGGGATATGAGCGTGCCGTAGCAGATCTATGTTTTCTCCTCGGAACACATTCTTCAAAGATATTATTTATAACAGTATAGAAATACGAAATTATTTCGTCCACGTCCTTGGTCGCATACAGGGCACTCCAATCAACTTCTGCAAGTTTAGAATAAAGTGCGTGATAATTTGCCTTATAGAAATTCCATTGAGGTTTTATATTGCAATCAGAGTGCTCACTGTAACGACCAACACGCTCCAATGAAGAAGAGACACTTACTACAAGTGGCGGATGGTATACGTCCACAGGCACAAGCGCCTCATCGGATGCAACTACTAAAACCTCTCCCCGAGAACTCGAACTCAAAACTAAATCCAACTGACGATTCATACAATTAGGCACCTTGTTACTTTGAGCGAATTTACAATAGGCTAAAAAATATTCGTAATATTGAGTAACACTCAAAGGACATGAATGTAAATTAAAATCTCCTAATACTATTATACTCTTGTATCTACAACTTAGATCTTCAATAATTTTAAAAAGAGTCATGTAATCAGTCTCTGAACTACCAGGTGGAATGTAGACAACACAACACAAATACAAAAATCTATGATTTAAGTGAACCGTTGCACAAACTAATTCAAAAACACAGGAATCTACCGAAATATTGGATATTTCCACACGCCTTAATTCAATACGTTGAGCAGCCACTAACAGCACACCACCCTGTTTGCGACCATCTAGCCTATCACAACGTATTATATGATATCCAACTGGAACTATTTCACCGTCATGTATGGATTCATTACAACCAGTTTCGGTTATGGCATATAAATCTGAATTGAACGATTCCAAATTTTTCCGAAACATCTCTAGTTTAGTACGTAGACCTCTGACGTTTTGGTAAAAAATCTCAGTTACATTTTTAAATCTGGGCGCGTTTGGTTTTGTTGCGAAACCAAATCCATTCGCTGAATTCAACATATTCTGGCCATGCATCAGCTTGATTCAATACAAGGAACATACGCTCTGGCAAGCCAATTATGAATGAAGAGTAATCCCGTCTTGATTTATGTTTAATTTTCTCAACATAAATCGGTGCATTATCTCCACATACCTTTTTTACATGATTTGTCAAGTCTTCCACTGTTGTCTCCGGCATAAGGCGCCATACATGTAAGTGTTTTTTCTTCTCCGCAGCTTTTATTGCTGTAATTTCAGTATTTTTACCCTTTTTAACACCCTGAGGATTTTTATTAAACGTCTTTCTTTTTTGCAAATTCATCCCATCGATATCACTATCTTCATCTCTTTGCGCACTTTTGGTATCCATCGTTAGCGATACCATATCAGTCTCCTTTACCGGTTGCTCAACACAATTTGAAGCATTTTGTTGGAGATTTTCCATCGAACCCATCATTTCTACCGGTTTTTCCGACACTGGGGTTATTTTTGCCGATACACACTGCCTTAGGTAGTCTTGATGCCCGCCCATCTTTTGTTCAAGCATGTTCGTAATATTTAATACTCTCTCCAAATCATACCTATTTTGAGCGAATTCATTCTGCAGTTGGGCAATTGCTATGGCTTGACTATCCAAGCGGGATATCAATTCTGATCGTAATTGCTTTAATTCCTCTAATATAATAGAATTCATATTATTATTTGTATTCTTATTATCCATACATGACTTGCATACCCAAGACTTTTTGCTCAATTGAGACATGACTAAAAAACGTTTACGGGTAACATTAGTACTTGATAGTTCAAAGACAGATTTACAGTTACAATTGAAGACATTCATTATTAATTAACAAAGACTTATTAGTAACATGATTGGTATTAGAATGAGAATTAGATTTACTTTTATTCAAATTATGCAACATCATTTTTACGCAATGACAATTAATTTCAAGATACAATAAAAAATATATATATATATTTACCTAGTTATACCTCTTCTTATCTATTACCAGAAATAAGCAAATCTTTACAGAATAAACTTCTACAGTAAAATTTTAAATATAATATAAATTAGTATAGTTATATACGTAAACCAATAATGTATTATATAATGTTACCGGAATGTTATTTTGAAATTTTCTTTTAATACTTGGTACTTTCTCATCATGCATTTTAGTTTTAGTTCGACTATAAGAAAATTTCTCGATATAATAAAAAAAAATGTTACCAAATCTTAGGTCCTCCTCGGCTATCAAAAAGGTAAAATAGCCGCTAACCTCCACTGTGACAATCCAAGAGATGACGTATCAGGGATACAGAAGGGAGTCATGCGCTTTGTGAATGATCACCAAGTGTTCGGACGAGGATTTACTGCTGTTAACAATCTATCTGTTACTGGGGTTAATGCGCATGTACTTCTGTATGGACATTATAAGCCAAAGGTAGGTTTTATTCTTCTTCGTCATCATCACCATAATATTTATTATATGCTTCCGAAAGCCGACGGTAGGTTTTATTAAGCTATTGCATAGCTTCTATCGCTTCTATGGATATATATGGATCTCAATTTAAAAAATACAAAAAATGAAAATTACTCTTTTTTAAGGATGCCTCCCCATACATGTAAAGGGGGCTGAATAATTAAGCTATTGCATAGCTTTTATCGCGGGCCTTGAGCGCGGGGACCGAATCAAGAAAAGTAACGAAAAACCTCACGCTCCCCACTCCGACGGGCGCGGAGGTGTGGCTTGAAGGCATAGCATGCAATAGCTTTACCGCGGCAGTCCCCGAGTGCCACACGTCTTTTTTTTTCTTCTTCGTCATCATCATCATAATTCTCATAATGCTTCCAGATACATGGTCATAAACCTGCTATGAAGGTTTTGGCTACAAACAATTTAATGCGGTATAGAAGTATTATATTATCATGTCGAAATTTTTATTTTACGACCCGTAGCTTTCTTTACAAAGTTTTTATTCACGAATTGAAGTTAACGTTTGATGAGCAAGAAATTTGAAAAATCGATATCAATTATACATAATATGCATGTCTTCCTTATCTCAAATACCATTCATTATTCTTAAATTACACAATAGAATATTGCTTTGATTCGAATATTTATACTAGATTTAAAAATATAGCCTACTAGCAAACCGGGCGAACTCCGTTTCGCCACCAGAAACACCTTTTCTTTGCTATAAACCTCACGGAGCCCGAGACCTTTCCAACGAATGCAAAACCCTGGAAATCGGTTCGTGCGTTATGGAGTTATACAGTCAGGAAGGAAAACCCAGCTTATTTTTATTTATAGATAACTCTTTTTCCATAGTAAAACAAGGCGTAAATAAAAATGTTTGTACATAAATAATAAACTTTTCTAAATCTACATTTCAGGATATCAATAAATACAAGACCACTATACCTCACTTGGTCACACTATCAGGAAGGCAACAATCTGCAGTGGAAAAGATTATAAAGGACTTAAAGACCAGACCAGTGGACCCTGAAGAGATAGCTCTATTACACAACATACATCAGGATAAAATCAGTGGTCATATGGGAAGAGGATATGTTATTCTGGGTTTGTGAATTTTTTGATGAAAACTTCTTTAGCGGCGTTGAGCACTTTTTCTGTAATGGGTATAAAATCTTAAACTCGCGACACGTGACCTGATCGAAAAAGCGTAAGATGGATACCATTCCAAAATATCAAACATGCTCAACGTTAATAATTAAGTTTTCACTTCTGCCGGCACTCCCGGAGTGCAACCCGTCTTTTTTATTAATTAATAGTCTATTATAGTGTTGGTAATGTGACATTATTCATCTTCTTCTGTCTTTAATTTTATCGTTACGGTTTTGATTGATAACGCGTCTGCATCAAGACTCTTATAATTATTTCCTTATTATCAATTCACCTCATTTTGTTTAAGTTAAATACTTTGCTTTACTTTTGTAAACTTCTAAATAGTTTTCAGTACTAAGAATTGAAAAGTAAAAAATATTTATTGTTTTATGGCATTCAAATGCTTTATAAATATAAATTTATAAAGAATAGAAAAAATTCGATCACGAGGCGGGACTCGTTGACGTCGGCGACAACAGATGGTTGTTAATCATCCCAATAGATGGCGCGCGGTGTGTCCCTTAGACACATAAAACTGAAAGAATAGAATAAATTCGATCGCTCTGGCGGGTCACGAGTGGCTGAGTTGGTCAGGCATCCGCCCCGGAATGGCGCGAAAGGATGCGGGTTTGAGTCCCGCCTCGTGATCGAATTTTTTCTATTCTTTATAAATTTATAAGAAAAAAAAAAATATACTTCAAAAATGGCTTTTTCTTTAGATACAAATGAAAACAACGAAACGATAGCTATAAAGGAAAGGTCGGACTATTTCCCGGACGTGACCCGTCCGCTGTGGTTCGTGTACAGCGGGATGGGCTCGCAGTGGCCCGGGATGGGGAAGCAGCTCATGCGCATACCCGTGTTTGAGAGGGCTATACAACGGTATGTTTGATTTGTTTTCTAATTTTCAATTTTTTGTTACCTTTTCTTTATATATTATAAAATTCTTGAATATTTATTTTTATGAATTGGATGAAATTTTTATATTTATCTTAATATATATGTTACGGCTAAAGGTAGGTGAGAACATAAACTTAAGATTAGCCGGCTAAA
>CAJQZN010027012.1:0-12083 GCA_907164685.1 Colias eurytheme
ACATTGTCATAATAAGGCCTTGAACAAATGCAATTCTTTCTCTTTTTTATTTCGTAGTGAAGGCGTCTTTGAATGCAGGAACTTGTATCTTATGGGTCATATTCACCTAAGATGAGATTTCACCAAATTGACCTTAATCTATTTATTCTGTCATATTATGTATAGTAAAATTATAGTATTTTGAATAAGTAGTAAAATAAAAATTGGAAAATGTACCGTATAGTTTAATTTTTTCCACCTTTACTCAATTGAATTTGACAAGATACGACAAATTTATTATTTGTATATTTGCTTTATTTATACAAGGATAGGACAAAACTATTGTCTGCTTCTTGTTGTTTAAATCTTTTAATGTGATTTGTTAAAATAGGTATAATAAGTAGTAGTTTGGTATTAACTATACATATTTACAATATACGTAAGTAATACGTAATAATACAGTTCGAAAAATATTTCAGCAGAGCTTCTCACGGTGCATGTCATGTGCATGTCAAATGTTTGTTTCAAATTGTTACAATGTATGAAGATACTGATGTTATCCTTGCTCAAGCCTTTGCGCAAGGTTTGTTGTGTTTTGTAACCCTATCCTCGAAACTTTCACCTCCGATGTCGAAGTATTTTTAAAAAATTGACAACAACTCATCGTAAGTAAATCAACCTGTGACGAGCTGCGGTCTGGGCCATCTGTCGTACGACATATGGCATGGTTTTTACGACCCCACGATTTGTTTGTATCCCTCGCTCTTTCCTGTGTATGCAGATATCTATTCCCCTCGCGCTCCCTCCCAGGTTTCCTTCAAGGCGAGAGGTAATTGAAACTGAACGCATGCGGGCAAGTGAAAGGACTACACTTGTCATAGATTAAGCGTTTTTACCTGTTTTTACACCGCGCCGTGATGGATGGGGCCAATTTTGAAGTTGCAATATTTTCTTGTTAAGCGTTTTCGTGTTAAAATGTAATTACGTCTTAACAGCTCGTGTAAATTTCCGCGAGGCGTCAATTAGACGGCCCCGGATAACCTTTAATATTTTTCTTCGTTATTAACGATTTTTTATGTTTTCTAAACGGGAACACTGAAACCTTCATTATTATTAAAAACCTTAATTGGATTGTATTTTGGTGGATAATCAAAGTTTTTTCGATAGCAAAAAGTAAATTATTTGTTCCACGTTGTATAAAGTATTTTTAATCATTTTTCAAACTGGGAAACAATATAAAAAGTTTGATTACGAGGCGGGTCTCGTCACTCGTGCTGTTTAAAAAAACAACAACTACTAGAGTTTGTTGTCTATTCTTCATTGTAGAAACTGCCTTCCGGTGATAGGAACCTAATTGGTGCTTTTGAAAGGAGTCTACTTAAATGAATAGATGTTTATTTTTATCTATAGTTTTGCCACTCTTGACAAACAATGATTGTATTGTGTGACTCTACGCACTCGTAAAATTGCAATGTTAAATTCATTGAGCATTGAATACCTACCTACGTTAAGATTTCAAAAATCAGATGCGCGCGTTATTGTCACATTCGTTAGGTACTCGTACATCGATTAGCATTTAGCGAGCAAACTCAGAGAGGTTAAACGTTGAAGGCATAAAATGGTAATTTAATAATCTTTCGCAGGACAATAACCTAAGTAGTACCCTAGGTCCACCTTTGTCATGTTATTGAGCCAACGATAGATGGTAATAAATTTTAATTGATCGAGCCACGGTTATGGGTTATTTTAAATGTCATACAGCGAATGTTATGGGATATGAGAGCAATGTATAATGTCACAGTAATAACTTATATTTTGCGTGGTCTGCGTCCTTTGAAATGTAGGTTGTAAATTATCTTTTATGGACGTTATTGTCGCGTTTGATCAGTTCAAACTAGCTAAGTATCGGCTTGACAGCTTTTTGAACTCTATGGTTTTGCAAAACACGAATGACAACATTAACGACCAAGTACGTATCAGGTTAAACGCAGTTGTGGGTTTTCTTGATAGTGGTTAGACTTAGAGGAATTTGTTTAATGTTTATATAACTATGAACTTTATTCATTTCATTCAGCATATTCAATTGAGTTTTTACTTCTAGCTTTTCCAAGTATGTTTATAGGGTAAATAGGATTTACGTTCGTTTATTTTATCCGATATACCTACTCTTAGTAATAAAAACAGAAACAATTACTCATGTTTGGATCGCCTGTATCAAATAATCACAATCCTTTACGCCAGAAAACGTTTAGTACAAACTATTCGAAAGGAACTTCGGGATGCGGAATTCAATCTATTAATCGATTACATACGTTTAATTGTGACGTAATTTTAATTCGACGCCATAAAAGCACAAAAGATGATATACTAGACCGATAGCGACGCATCGATGGGGTTAATGACAAGAAGCGGTACGCTATTCTCTTGCTTATGACACGGTGCTAAAGGTGAAAATAGCGTGATGTTATATTGTAAACGGTGCAATGTGTTGTACAGTAAGCAAGGATCGATTTTACGGCTGTCTGATCATGTCATTGGTAATGAGCGTAAAGGTATTTGAATGTTTTACGCTTGTTTCGCGCGTTTGTCCGCCCGGAGATGCTTGGGATGAAAGTACCCATTATGTCTTAGATGTAACCGATATTATTGTGTGGTGAACGGTTAATATCGACTGGTCGGTTTATAAGTTCGAAACTTATTAAAGCTTTTTGTAAACGAAGATCTTGATAGGTCTGGATGTGAATATGTAAGAGAATACGAGCGTCTTTGAAGTGGTGGTATTTATAAAAATATCTTACCATAAAAAAAGACATAATGTCCTGTTATGTGCTGTTTCATCAGAACAAATAAAGCTTTTTGTCGTTGGTACCATATTACTGGTAAAGGGACATCCTCTACTTGGACTACCTACAAGATGTCATGTATTCTTCGACGTAAACGCTGTAGTAAACATTTTGTATAAAGCTCTCCCAGAAATCGACCCTTACCTTTATATAGAATCCTATCGTGTATTCTCTAACAATAAAGCTTAGAATTCGCATTCTATATTACACAAACACGTCACATACTGTTGAATTAGAACAGACACAGGCAATTCGCACACATGCAAACCATTCACAGATTCACAAGGCATTGAATGGCCGAATATATCGGACCAACAGGCTAGTTATCGGTAATTATAGATGTATGTGGATGTGGATGCCACCTGCGCTATTGTCACATGCTGTGAACATATGTGACGGATAAGTGATCGTGTCCACTGTTGGACGACACGGTTTTTGTAATAACGAGAACTAGCAACAGCTAGTTCAAGTTTTTAGACTTCAATTTGTAAGGTTTTTTAATGTAGAATTAGAACTTGTGACATTATATGAATATATCGATTAGTAAGATTCTTGAAATCTCGTATATAATATGAATTGTTTCTTTTTTATTGAAGAAATAAACGGGGAAATGTTATGGTGTAGCCTTGTAGCGTGCTTGTATCCACATTTGATGATTAAATGTATGTTTCTTATCCTTTTTAGATAATGAATATTGTTAGGTAATAATCTTCGGGATGTTTGCAATATCGAAAAATTTCTTCTATGAACGAATTCTTGAATTAGAGTCATAAAATATTAGAAATTCTACTATAATAACAATTATCTAAGCTTCGCCACAGAGTTTCTATCGTACTATGTGTGCTTTATTGTCATTACGTTCTATCTAGATAACAATACATATCACAAAATCACCAAAAACGATAATTAAACTTATTGTTAATAAAAGTCATCCTAGACAACAGTACCTCACTACAGTGGAAACGCACACTTATTTCGGTGACAAATCTTTTAAAATAATAATGAAGCCCCATGGATCGTTTCGATGCTCAATTAATTATTAAACATTATATCTCTGAATGGGTCTATCATTAGCGACATATATCATGGAATGACTGCTGTAATACAAGACGTTTGAAGATTTTTTCTAGGTTTGTTCGCTAATGTTTTAATTAAGCTAATTCTAAGAACTGTTTGTTTTATTTTTTTTTTTTTAAACTGATGGTTCAATAAACTACAGAATGTCAAAATGTTTAGAAATGTGCTATATTATTGCATAGTTTACGTTTGATAGAAATTAAAACAATGAATAAAATTATTCTTATCTCTGATAAAAAAAAACCTAAGTAACTATTTTACTTTATTTTAGTAAAAAAATTTTATCAAGCAGTACCATAATGAAACCCAAAAAACCCACACTACGAAAACTTTAAAAATAACTTTACAGTTACTAAAGTAGGTAATATCGAAGAATAATTAACTATGGTGACACATAACGACCGATTAATTTCATTATAAAAAATAACTAACGATTACTATGGACGACAGTTTTTGCTACCTAATTATATGTACGCTCAATTTTTTATCCATTTATCATTATAGGCGAATGAACTGTTAAGGGACTACAATTGTAGACCACGTGTATCTATTGAAAAATACTTATTTTGGAAACATAAAAAAATAAACGTGTTTTTTATATAACTAATTTTGTATAGTAGCCGAAATTCGACTTATTAATTCTAACGCCTTTTACCTATGTTCCACTGCACGTGTCGCGATGAAAAATTTAATAAAACTGCATTGCAATAGCAAAACTACGGTAGACGTATTTTCATTACAGTAGGTGGAGGATACCTTCTTATATACGTATGAGATGATGACCCACTATGAATTAATAAATAGTAAAATATATAATAAGAAATAGGGTTATACTCTAACTACATACATTACAGATTTCTTTAGAGATTAATAATTGCACAGTACAAATAATAGTTATGATATACTTTCTTCAAGCACAAAAGGTACACGTCTCAATTATTTGCGCCTCATTTTAAACTGATTTGTTTGCTTACACGAAGTAATTACAACGAAAAGAAGCGTCATCGCATTGAAAAAGATCACACATTTACGAGTCACCATGACTACCGATGCCTCCAAAACTTAGTTAAATTGAAAATCCACTTGTAAACAGTAAAATTAAGGGCCCTAGCAACAGGGCTGCCAATGCATTTTGTGCTTTAAACGATGATAATAAGGGCTCAATTGTTGACACGTTTTGAAATTCGGCATTCCAAAGCGTAAAAACCTATGGCCGGATGCCCCTTTGTACTATTAATTTACCTTAAAGTGAGCTAAAAATAGACATTTATTCGTGACTACCGTTTTAGTTTCTCGGCTTTGTATTTTGGTTCTAAAAGTAAAAGTAGAACGTGATTCTGTCTTGTTTGTTTTAATTTCTAAGGTTGTATTCAAATTACATTATTAAGATACTCAAAAGTCCCGCGCAAGCGTAACGGAATAAGTAAAAAGGAATAATTTACTTCTCTCAAATTCTGAAAGCTTCAAAAATCAAAAAATCTTGACAAAAACTTTTTGGCATAGATCGTAGTCTTTATTAAAACCCTTTAATATCAGCAATTTACACATATTTTATAAAAAAAATACTCAGATCTAACAATCCATAGATACTTAAACGTTAAACTTATAAAACCCCGATGGGAGTAAAGCAAGGTACTAAATTGTCCCTTATATGTATTACTTTTACCGTTTTAGCATCATTTCTACAAGTTAAAATAGGACTATTTCTTCAATAGGTTACAAACGGATGTATGTAGCATTGTTAAACGACAAAGCAAGCGCCCTTTATAAAAAAGACAATTTCTAAGAACACATGTTCACTTTTTCGCAAGGCGATTAATAAATTTTTTTTGGCCCTCGAAATGTCGAGATATCGCGGTCGAGTCATTGATTAAGACAGGAAACTGTTCATTAGGCAGAGAATGACTTCATTCCATCGAGGCAATTGTACGATAACCCTAATGGTAATTATATTTTGAATACAAATACACTTACGTTGTTCATGTGAACGGTGGATTCGAGTTTAAATGTAGGCTTTTTGTTTGTGCGAAAAAAAGGTATTTATTTATTAGCTAATAAACTTAGAATTGATTAATATAGATTAAAATAACGTAGGCACTAATTTAAACCACAGTAACATGTAAAGTTTTATTTCTGATGTTATCTGTATGAAATATTTTAAATTTAATTGGTAACATAATCCACGCTAAATTGCACAAAGGATCACAAAGTTCAGATTAATTTTCGATAAAGTAGTTAGATGGTACGTTTCTTAAAAATAAAATATACACATTACACACCCATAAACTATTTCAGTAATTTTGGCACATACAAGTTACAACTATATCTTTGAAATCCTTGAGTATGATCGTATCTCTTTTGTCCATTGTCGACTCGCGAAAAGTACATATTTTTTATAACATTATTTCTAAGAGGAAAACTAAATAACATTAAAAAATACAATCGCGACACACCTGTTTCAAATTCTTCTATTCAGCTCAAATAAAAATAAACAAAGCTGCGAAAAAACGAAACATAATAAGGAAATTGACAACTGAGATTTTAATACGCCATTTTTTCCCGCGCTGATGTAAGCGAGGTCAACGCCCCGCACCTGTTGCTCACTATTTTTTTTCTAAATCATGTCTAGCCGTGGACACTGGTCTATTAAGCACTCAGTTTTTTTACCTGTGTTATTGGTTATTGATTTATTTTTAAGTCGGATTGGAGCGGTGTTTAATCGTGAAACAGTGCGCGGTAGACCGCGTTGTTATGTTGATTTTGCTTCATGTAAACACTTCGAACCTAATACACATCATCACTACATAGTATAAAACAAAGTCGCTTTCTCTGTCCCTATGTCCCTAATATGTATGCTTAAATCTTTAAAACTACGCAACGGATTTTGATGCGGTTTTTTTTAATAGATAGAGTGATTCAAGAGAAAGGTTTTAGTATATAATTTATTATGTTTTAGACAAAGCGGGCGAAGCCGCGGGCGGAAAGCTAGTATTATACAGTTTCAACTTTATGAAAATGCAACTTAGTTATTGTTTACATTGCAATATTGTAATCTAATGTGTACTGAATTAATTTTCTTTAACGGGATTCATAAACGTTATTTTAATAGCACAAAATATTAATTTGATATTTATTTAATTATTTCTGGCTATTGCAGGTATCCAGATATATGCATCTAATCGAAATCATTGAAAGAACGTCTCAAAAACTCAAAGATATGACATTTTATTTCCTAAATTTCCTAAGTATTACCCAAGAAGCTTATATCTAATACACTGGAGATTGCACTATGACCATTAACTTGTCACAAGAAAATATAACCTTGAATGACGCCAGTGTTGTTTTTTGTCTCTTTCTGTGGGTGACCACCAAGAAGGTATTACCTTGGTATTACCCAACGGTATTACGATTACCTTACCTTACTTATATAAGTATGAACGTATGTAGAATAACATAACAAACAACTAGTTGCTAGGATACTGTAAGGACAGTAAAACATCTCTGATAAAGATCACAATAACATGGTATGGTGGTTTACGACTGTTTAAGTGCCCACTTCAATGGAAACCGAACAGAATGCCTTCATGTATTCGTCTAATCTAACCACTTTAAGTTTTAAGAAAAATTATATGACCCAAGCTGGGAGTTTGGTAATAAGTGCGTGTAAGAGGGGTTTTAAGTAATGATTAGTTTATATCAAAGATATGCTATCTTTTTGTAAAAATATAAAATACTATCTTAACGACCGCGGCTTCACCCGCTATTTTAAAGAAAAACCCGCATAGTTCCCCTTCCTGTGGGATTTCCGGGATAAAACCTATCCTATGTGTTAATCCAAGTTACCCTCTATATGTATGCTAAATTTCATTGTAATCGGTTCAGTAGTATTTGCGTGAAAGAGTAACAAACACACACACACACACACACACACACACACACACATCCTCACAAACTTTCGCATTTATAGTACATATTAGTAAGACGTAAATAGGTATTTTTTTGATTGAATGGTTGACGTCAATCATTTTGTGTGTGTAATAATTTCAAACACGTATTGAAAATGATTAACAACCCTTACCTAAACACTTCAATTAAAACCACAAACCGCAGACAACTCTATTTCTAAAACTAACAAATATGTAATCATACAATCACGTGCCAGTAGTATTATTATTTATAAAAGTAATAATTTTTATATTCAGAAACTTGCTATTAAGCATGTTA
The DNA here is from genome assembly GCA_907164685.1 of Colias eurytheme. Classification (NCBI taxonomy): domain Eukaryota; kingdom Metazoa; phylum Arthropoda; class Insecta; order Lepidoptera; family Pieridae; genus Colias; species Colias eurytheme. The sequence goes on from CAJQZN010027012.1 coordinate 8,124, forward strand.
TTAGTTTATTACTTATTACACTTAAAATTTCAGTAACTGCTGCAACAATGTATTGTACTTACTTATACAAAAATAATACCTAGTTAATATCATTTCATAACTAAAATACAACAATTTAATTTAACTGAAATTTACTTAAACAATAAAGATGTAACAAAATAATCATAAAACTAATTTGAGAAGCTTTTTTATAATGTAAATGCTACCACCCACTCGCAAACTATGACACAGAGATTATCAAAAAGATGGATGACATAGCTAATAATTGATTCATAAGTGTAAGAGTTCCGGCTATTGAGTCACAGTTTATTGATATTTATATGGTCTTCTTAAATAAATAATTTAATGTTATTGACCATTTGCCGTGGGTTCATTGATTAAGCGTATGTAAAGCAGGTCGCCCTTTATATGGAAAAAGTTTATAAAACAATACCATTTGGTCTTTACAAAAAAACAATAAGAAGTACTTATTAATTTTCCCATATAGAAAAATCAATTTCTAGAAAAAATGTTTCTATTTATTTCTTGTATAATTCGATTATGTTTAGTTTGGTTAGCTTTATGTTCACTATATTATTGAAACATATATCTACATTATAACGTACCTAACAAACAAAAAATAAGCTACGAATTGAGAACCTCCTTCCTTTTTGGAACGTCATAAAAAACTTGTAAATTTGTACCAACTGTAATCATCACTCCTATAAAACTACTAAATCATTTCTATCAATACATTTTCCTCCTTAATTTAAAACTTAACCATCAAGATCTATTAGCAAACCGCAAACTCCTCAAGAACTTCATTCACAAATCACCTGAGTCGTGACCTGCCGCCTAACTGTCTAACACTATCCTTTCTCAAACATTTTAAAATACAATTTGGGTCACTCAACTCTGATCAATACATATAAAATTGTACATATAAATAAGTTCTTAACATCCCAATGTCACGATGATTCTTTACAGTCAATAATTTAATAAGCTTTCAATCATTGTATTGTATTCTTTTTCTCCAGGTCAATTAAATTTTAAAAATTAAGTTCTTTTTCCTTTTTCTCTAGGTCAATAGAAGTCTGGTTGAAATCTGGTCGACGTCACAGCGAAGTTCTCGATGAGCAGAAGTTGAGTGAGGGAGAGATGAGGCGACCCGGGGCAACCATCTTGTTTTGGCTGAAATGTGAACAGGTCAGTCTAATTCAGAAACGTTTTAACGTATTTTGAAGGCATTTTATTGATTTCAAAGTGTTTAAAACACACTTTATTTATTGTTTTTTCTAAATGTGTCTACATTAAGTGTGGTTGTGTTAAGCAAACACAAGAAAATTTCAGGTAAGTTTTTTAACAATTGCATTTTTTTATAGAGTTCCGTAGCAAAAGCTTACAACATACAAATGGAACGAAAAATAAATATTTAAAGAGGACTACAGAATTAACGAGATTTTTTGCCAATTTTTGTGTATTGGTACGGAACCTCTTACCGCGTATACGACACGCGCTTGGCTGGTCTGAAATATTTTTACAGGAAGCAACAGTTTATACAACAATTTTATTGCTCCTTAATGATAATTTCAAAAAATCCGTAGTTCACATTTTTAATTATAAAAGTATTTACGTTTAAAGGGCAATACAATCATAGTACAATAATGTACAGGTGAACAACATTGAAACAAAAAAGTAATCACGATTTTACTGTAACAGGTGAATTTAAAATTAATTTACGATAAATGTTTTATCGAGAAACTATTGCGTCTCATCTTAATGTGTTTCAGAATAGCTGTAATACTATAAAATTACTATCATCGGATCTGTATAAAAAGCTATTAGATCGCTTAATTAGCTACCCTTAAATATTGAAAACCACCCGCTATAATGGTGGTTCAATAACAGGGTTGCGATCAATTTTATAATCAAAAAGTATTCAATAAAAATCTTATCTTAATACTATTATAAAGGCGAAAGTTTGTATGGATGTATGGATGTATGGATGTTTGTTACTCTTTCACGTAAAAACTAATGAACCGATTACAATGAAATTTAGCACACATATAGAGGGTAACTTGGATTAACACATAGGATAGGTTTTATCCCGGAAATCTCACGGGAACGGGAACTATGCGGGTTTTCCTTTGAAAACGCGGGCGAAGCCGCGGGCGGAAATCTAGTAATACAATATAAGCTACCGGACATCAAGTGCAAAATAATTTCACACTAATTAGTACATTGCATTGGAAACTTGAACTCAGAAATATTCCTACAGTTCAACGATACGAACGTTTTAATTGCTTATATCTCGCATATAAAAAGAACAAAATAAAATGTGAAGTCGGCAACCCTATTTCGCTAGGGGTTAAAAAATATAAACAACGTATCACCTGCTCGTGCCGAGATTGGCAGGTGCATGGCAACGCATCTGCAACAATGCATTTTGGAACTTTCAACCTTATATCTAGACCAATAGGGTATAAAATAGCGTAGTAGGGTTATAGTTCACCTGCGCACACGTCGAAACAACCATTTATAGGGAATACCGCTAACTAGAGGAATTGTTGTTTGTAAAAGAATTCAGTATTACGTTTGAGCGCACCCCATTTGTTTGAAAAGGTTAGATAGAGATAATCCTGACGGCTCTAATTATGAAGATGATACTTGAAAGGTGTTGGGAGTTTGACAGATATGTATTTTGGAACTATCTATTAATCAATGTGCTTTGTATTTAGTCAAGTTATTAACAAAAAGTACCTTATCGTAGGTGTGGTTTTTAATATGTATGTGGGTTTGAATTTTGCATAAATCTTTAAAACTACCAGACCGATTCCGAAAGTTACAAGTTAAGTTGATAAATGTCAAATTATGTAATTGCCGTTAAAACGTTAAAAACTAAAAAGTGCTCCGGGAATCTATTTTAATTAATAAATGTTTGAGTTTGAATTTACGTTATTCCTTAGTAACATAATCAGCTATTCCATATTTGTCTCTCCCTACGGCTACGCACGATACTTCAAGGATATATATTTATTAATCAAGTTGAATTCAATCAATAAAAACAGACTCAGATTTCTCAATAATCACAATATGTGACGCATATCACCAGCTGCATAACAATTTTGCCCAGCAAATCGAATTCACGTATGCGTGTGGTCAATTGGTCTCATTAAAACCTATCCGAGCGGCTGTTAACATTAACCGGCCGAATTGAATGTCGATAAACCTTATTCTTGTTTCTTTTCGCGAGCAGACCATTAACACACACCTGGCTAGCCATCATTATTTCTAGGTACACCTTGTGGAAATATGTATGGATTTAATACAGTGTCAGGATTAAGGAGTTACCGTGTTGATATATTATGTGACACGTTTATCTTGAGACTCGTTACATTATAAAAATGAAAAATGTGTCCATATGCTTGTTGATACTTTGTATGATGTTGTGCATTCGAAATAGATTGCTGTAAGATGAGTGTGGAAAAGGGTATTTATAGAATCGTATAACTTTTTTTGTCAATAATTCTTTCTGCGCCTGAGATGTTGTTTGTTGTGTTACTAAATAGTCACTAAATTTAGAAGTAACACTCGGAACTAGGCGTCAATTTTGAGAGTGAAACGTATTTTTTTACAATACTAGAGTTCTAATTGAACTCGAAATTCACACATCAAATACTATGCATATTATATTGTAAATAGCTACAGGGAAAAAAGGAAAATTTCTGCATTACTGCTTCTTTATTGACACGATATTACTTACTATAATAATATAAATAAGTATTGCATAACAAAAAGGACAATGAAACGCAGTCTCACAAACGAACACAAACAGGTGACCTGTGGAATTCAATGCTAAAACCACCAACAATATAATTGTACTTTATATAACGGTGAATTTACATCAAACGAACATAGAGATAGAGCTAGAGCAAGAGCATTCTTTCGTGATCTTTTAGTGTAAACGAAAACTCGTATTCA
>CAJQZN010027013.1:0-15815 GCA_907164685.1 Colias eurytheme
ACAGTAGTACCCACCTCAACGCTTCGCTTATGAGGCGTGCAATATCACAAGATTTTCTTTCTTATACCAACCTCTATTAGGTACATTATTGATTGTCATAAAATCGGCCTCATTTTCAGTCAATGAAGTTTATATCAAATAATATCAGCCGCAGGTTATTATATAATTATGAATTAGCGTGGGTGTAAAGGCAATAAAGAGGCATTTAGGAGCAAAGCCCGCGGGTTGCCCTGCGGTCTGGTTTTATCGATGCGTAATGATTCGGAAACGTCGATATTATTATTTAGACATATGGGTTAGTGTTTGTTAGCCTCGAATAATGGTTTTATTGTTATTTGTTTGTTTTATGTTAAAAATGTAGTACTTACTACTGATTAAAAGAAATGTTTGTGTCTATGTTATTACATTTATTGATACCTACCTACTAACAATTTACCAAGTGAAAGTATAGGTACTTTAAAATCTGTAATTTACTGTTAGCCGTTTGGATCGCTTCTCAATATTTTTTCAGTTTAGCCAGAAATGCATAAATTAAATCCTGCTAGATAATAACTTATATGCAGTACTTAATTGTGAATATTAAAAACACAATAACCCTAAAATCTACCATTGTTAAACAGTTTTTTATACCAAGTTCACACGTCAAAAATAAACATACATTTATTATAATAATACTTAAAAGTTAAAACGCACCGCACTTTTTAATGGCAGCATTTTCGTGTGTGTAAACAGTCACGAAGTTAAGATTTAGATATACTTTGACGGTGATGAGGTCAAACACTCAATTACCATTATCTGAACAATCTTATTCTCAAACAGGTGTGTAATTAGTGTATGCAGAATGTTTTGTTAATGCAGATTGATAATTTAAACTGTCGACTCCTCACGATTTTGCAATGAATAAATTAATTTTACCGGCTCCATCGCTGTCGCTGTCCTTGCTTTGTGATGCTCATCGGGATTTAAATCTATAGAGATATTATGTAATGGAAAAATAATTATTTTATGAATTATGACCTACTTCTTTATGCGCATTCGAATTTTATTAGGAAGCTTTCCTTCCACGTTGCATCTGTGGCGAAGCGGGGCTCCGTCGACGCGCAAAAAAAAAATCAAGTTTAGGTTAGGTTAGGTTTCTTAAAAAAAAAACTACACAGAAATAGGAGCCACGCGAAGCGGGGCTCCGTCGACGCGCAAAAAAAAAAAATCAAATACCTACGTGTGCCCTCCTCCCCTCTCCTCCCCCCACAAAAAGCCTATAATACGTGCGGCAGTTCTCTAAAGAAACCCCGATAACCTAACTATATAGATAAATAGATGTTATCGGACGATTAAATTATTTTATTCATCCGGTAATCGGACGACTAATTTATTTTATTCATCCGTTTAGCGGACGACTAGCTTAATGCACTTTTTTGTGAAAGAATCGAATCGTTCATATTCCGAATTCATAAATAATAATTGATAGTAGAATTTGCATACGTAGTATATTATTATTAGTCTGTGGTAGAATATATTAATATTTGGAATTATCCAACTAATATTAATTTGTTCCTAAAATTTAGATATCGTAATTTCAATTGTTGTTTTAATGTTGATAATTGAGATATTATTAATAATGATAATTTAGATTAGTTATGAACAAAAAGGAAATTTAAAATTTCCATTAAGCATTCAATGTTCGCTAATCCTTAAAACAATAGGTATGAATTGATATGATATATTTTTAAAAACTGTAATTCGTATTCATTCTTAATTTGTTAATGCAACATAAATAATATCTTTGATATTTAAAATATTCACAACTATATATATTCTTGGTCCGATAAAAGAAAAAAAAAACATCGAACAAGTTACAAAACATTTAAAGTATGCACACAACAACAAACAGGGCTTTCACACAGTGAATTTCTACGAAAACTAAATTAATTAGGCATCTAACATCGGTAGTCAAAAAGGAGCTTGCGCTATAAGATCATTATCTACATAAAATTATGGCGTCTAAAAGCTATAAGTCGAATATAATACGAATCTGGAATGCATTACCTAAGGTTCAGTTCTAAGAAACATTCACAAAAAGTTAGGTAAATTCACCGGACGAGCGGTTTTTTTAGCTAAAAGCCGTTCATCAAACCGAAGGTCGTCTACTAGAGTCGTAACAAAGAAGTCTTGTCTGGCGAATACTCGGTGTTTTTTTTTCAATGACATACGTGTTACTATTGGGTACATAAAGTCATGCTAAGGTTACCGCATGTTTGATTAAGATAATTTCTTATTTCGTAGAGGCAAAATCTGAAGTAGCAAGGTCTTTCCCACACTATTTTTTGCGTCAAATGTAGGTACCTACTCGAATTTATTTTAAATTGCCATTGCAATTTTGTTTATAATGACACACGATGTTTTATGTGTGATAAGATTTATAACAATGAAATAGACGCACAGGATTTGTTATGACTCACGAAAATTTTAAGAAAAGTTTATTATCTATGTTTCTTTCTTCTATTTTTACTAAAACATGCCATGCACAATATTTTCCTATGAGATGTCCATTGTCCTGTGTGCAAGACTGCTGCTGCTTACTGCTTCAGTTCAAATTACCTTAACCGCAATTAGGTACTTTATTTCTCAAATATTTCTGAAGCAGCTTTAACATAACTTTTTATTTATTTGCCAAACAATTCATAATCTCGAATGCAGGCTTGCATTGATAATTCGTACCTACTCAAAGCAAAACACAACCAAATTAATAACTTATAAATTGTTTTATTTTAGTTCATATATACTTAAACAAAAATAATTTTTAAACCACGTCAGAAAGTCGTGAGAAAGACAACACATTATATTGCTTCAACACACCGCTAAATATTATTGTGAGGTCATCTTACACAGATTACATCTAAGATTCAGATTTCAATGGCGACTTGCAAAAGCATAAAATAACTGCTCGGTAATAAAAAGTCACTATTTAAGTCAAAATTCATGTTCTGAAGAACGCCGAAGTGAAAAAGGACAGAGTGCCTAAATGTTGAAATAAATATTTCTTATAACAATTTAAACTTAAACCAACTAAGGTTGTAATTTTAGTACATACTTTCAAAATTATAGATTTGCAGTTCATGCGAGTAAAGCTTTTTGCTTAATATTTTTTTGTTTGTACAAGTTACAGTGTAGTAGAGCGAAAAAGTATATTATAAAAGTTATGTTCAAAAAGCTTCGGCAAAAATTAGTACAAGGTACATACATACCTACTTCTTATATATAAAATTCTCGTGTCACAATGTTAGTCTGCATACTCCTCCGAAACGGGTGGACCGATTCTCATGAAATTTTCTGTGCATATCGGGTAAGTCTTAGAATCGGCCAACATCTATTTTTCATATGTACCACGGGCGAAGCCGGGGCGGACCGCTAGTAATACTATAAAAGTTACCTATATGTATTTATAAAGCTCAGGCTGAAAATAGTAGGTACCTACTAAATTCTATAAGTTTACGATATTGTTCGTGTTTGCTACTTACCTACCTATTAATTAGTTTTTCACTATTCTATCTCTTTCTGTGTTCATTGATAAAATTCATATTTTGATGAATTTCCTAGCAATCACTATTGAGTATAGATATGGATAAGAAATCAACTGACACAAAATCCAAAATTCTTTCAAGCCAAAACCGGACAAAGCCGAAGCAAGCGTCTAGTATATACCTAATACAAAATTAATCAAGTTTAAATCCTACTTGTCACTAAAATATACATACCGTTGACAAAACAGTATATAATAATTAATGGTTATAGGAAAAGGAGTCGACACAGTGCTTTATAACCGGATTCAGTGTTGACAGACAGACATACCTACTGATATTATCTGAGCGGATACTTAAACTATTATATAGAGCAATATATAACTGTCAATCATATTTATGTACAATATGCTAAATATGTTCGATATGAAAACAATTTTATTTCAACCCTTAAAAATATCTATAAACTAACGGCCGATTTGAGAGCCCCCTCCTTTTTTGAAGTCGGTTAAAAATAATCCGCGGCATTCGAACCGCGTCTTCCGCCAATTTTTCCTAAAATTGAGATTAAGAAATCATTTGAATGGCATGAAACCAAAATATTAATTAATAAAAGCATTTATTTATAGGGGAAATCAGGCAGATAGTTTGATTTCTAATAAAGGTTTTTAAATACTTTTTATTTCCTACTATCATCGTTATAATGCCACTTGATAAACATAGTTTAAAAATAGCAATTGAAAAATAACAAACACAAAAACATTATTCAAGATTCTCAGGATGTTTTATAAGAGAATGTAATATTAAATGTTCGGCAGTTAGCCTTGTGCGGTATAAAAACTAAATCAGGAAATGAGTACATAGGTAGATACTTCATTTCATTGTTCGAAGTTATTTTTGGTATTTTCCTAATGAGGAAATCTAATTCTTCGCATAATCATTTTTGCAACATATTATCCAGTCATAAATTGTAAAATAAATTTACTATAGTTTTTCTTCGTTTATGAATATTCATAACTTTTTATTATTTATTATAAGTATTAAAATAAGATAATAAAATAAACATACTCCGCAGCAGTTCCGTTTCTTTGTTCCAGGTCTTTTGGTATAAAAATATAATCCAGTCATAGAGTTTCTGTGATATAAACTTTTGTAGGTACATAATAATAGAAAATAATTATTAGGTATTATGTACATTGTTGTTTGTGACAATATTACTACCCGAGACCAATTCTTTATGAAAATGTTGATTTATAATAATTATTTTTGTGCTGAACTTTAGTGTTTGTATTAGATATTTTATGGGAATAAGAACTTAAACGTACTTAGTAAGCAAATAAAAAAAATAAGCGATGTACAATCTCTTGTAATACTATAATCAAATTTATTTTTATTTTTAAATTTAAAAGTGTTTGTTTTATTTTTAAACTTCAGTCGTATTTTCCTTTTTCGGTAAAATTGATACAAGTAACGACATCTGTACGCAAAATATGGTAACATTCGGTACGTATAACGTTTAAGTTATTTCTTTAACTGCATCATAGATGGCGCTATATTCAAAAAAATTAGCGCCATCTATCACAGGCATGTAAAACTATTATAAAATTGCAATAATAGTTCAAAATACCACAGACTAATAATAATATACTACGTATACAAAAAATACGATACTTACACAGCCTGTAGATGGCAGTATGGACAAAAATAATTTCCCTCCATTTTAAAAATCTATGACTAAATTATTTAGTACTAGAGGTCCGGCTTCGCCCTTACATATTTCGCAATAAAAGGTAGCTTATGTCCTTTCTCGGGTATCAAAATATTATGTCCATACCAAATTTCATGCAAATTGGTTCAGTAGTTTAGGCGTGATTGAGTAACAGACAGACAGACAGAGTTACTTTCGCATTTATAATTTATTATATAGTATGGATGGTAAGGTCAGAGATATTTTGATTTAATCCCAAAGCGGGAGCATTTCTTATTTATAAATTTCTATTAGGATAGCTTTTAGGGGATAAATAAGATATACAACCAAAATATTAAAATATGAAAAAAATCGACATAGAAATACTAAAAATAAAAGTCAGTTCGTTAACAAACATTAAGTTTCTAACTTAGTTTTTATATTACAAAAAATAATGTAAGATGCAGGAAGAGTCATTTCTAGCTTATATTAATATTATTATGTACTAGCGGTCCGCCCCGGCTTCGCCCGTGGTACATATTTACGTTTTCTATACATAAAAACCATCCTCGTAGTTACTTCAAGGAATATAATAAAAAAAGAATTATCGAAATCGGTTCAGCCGTTCTCGAGTTATGCGCTTACCAACACATTTTACGATTCATTTTTATATATAAGATTTATTCATTTATCCACAGTTTACTGAAATACCTATAGTTACTGCGTATTTAGGTATCAGTTATACCAAAGAAAATATATAATACTACCTTATACCTACCTACTGAATAATATCCGCCCGCGACTTCGCCCGCGTTTTCAATGAAAAATCTGCATATTTCCCGTTCATGAGGAAATTCCGGGATAAACAGTAGATAGCCTATGTCTTAATCTGGGTTTTCAGCTACCTATATACCAAATTTCATTGTAATCGGTTCAGTAGTTTTTACGTGAAAGAGAAACAAACATCCATCCACAAATAGTAGGATACTACGTAGTTATAATACCTACTATACCTACTAGTACCATTTAGTATTTACTTAATCTTTGTAAGGCATTACCTGAGGGCTGAGTCTCAATAGATACTGGCGTCTCGCCAAGCCCACCGCAAGCTACATCTAACTGCTAAGGGTCTTAGCGTATGGCTTAGATCAGGATACCTAGCTTATATTTATTACCCGAATTCTTAGCTGTATTGACATAATCTATACTAATATTATAAAGCTGAAGAGTTTGTTTGTTTGTTTGTTTGAACGCGCTAATCTCGGGAACTACTGGTCCGATTTGAAAAATTCTTTCGGTGTTAGATAGCTCATTTATCGAGGAAGGTTATAGGCTATATTTCATCACGCTACGGGCAAAAGGAGTGGAGCCACGGGGGTGAAACCGCGCGGAGCAGCTAGTACTATTATAAAGGCGAAAGTTTGTATGGATGTATGGATGTATGGATGTTTGTTACTCTTTAACGTAAAAACTACTGAACCGATTACAATGAAATTTAGCACACATATAGAGGGTAACTTGGATTAACACATAGGATAGGTTTTATCCCGGAAATCCCACGGGAACGGGAACTATGCGGGTTTTCCTTTGAAAACGCGGGCGAAGCCGCGGGCGGAAATCTAGTTACCTATAAAGGAATAGGTATTAAGTAGTTTAACCATGATAAACTTAAAGCATTTGAAATTTCCAAGCACAAAGAAAACTTATTACATTTACTTTATGAAAATTGCGATGAGCAATATCCACTCACCGTGGAGCGGTTGTTTCGATATTGTTATTAGAAGTAGTTTTAATAAAAGATAAATTGAATGTTAACCACGGCAAAATACTGTAGTTTTTGTATAATAATATTTGCTAGAGACAACCTAAATTTACATCTTCTGTATGACATTTTCGTAAGTTGTCCCTATGACATATCGTAGCTACTAGCTTCTCAGTTATGATGTAGGGTAAGTATTCGTAAATGTGTAAATTCTGTCTCCATTTGGATTAAGACCGTCACAAATAAAAATATATCACCACTACGCTTATTCACTCTTTTTCCGAAAAGAGGTTCAAAAATAACTGATTATAAGCACCTTTAAACTACCTTTCTATCTCTATCATTCTATTATCAAGACTATCTAGGTACTACTAGAACATTTGATCGCAGCAGTTAAATTCATATTGAATCCACCACTCTACCCACAATGTATGCGACAAATTTAATATTAATATATACAAAGGCTTTGGATTCGTGCGGTTTGTGTAATACACGAACAGCGACCACGTGATTTATGACGAAAAATTAAATCTATTCAATTTCAAAGTCATGTAGCACCTTTCCACGACAGCTCATAACCGCAACGCTTTTACACGCGGTTCCCGAAAATTGCGAAAACAATTCAATTTTCGCTACGTGTAAACTTTAAAAGCATCTACCGCAAGCATATATTTCTATACCATCTTCGAATCTGAACCTTATTGCGTTTCAATAAGCGCTACAGCTTCTAAGACGTATGCTACTTTGTTTTTCATTGCTACGTTCACGAATTCAAATAGCCCTGTAGGTGACGGGCCTTTGATCTCGTGATTTTCTTTATTTTTTCTAATGTTTTCGAGATTAGGTGAATGAAAGGGGCCCTTGTAAATACCATCACTTTAATAATGTTTGATGTTCACTAAACGGTTTTTTGACTCTCCTGTTTATTTTCTGTTATGGGTTTCAGAATAATGTTGTACTGAAATGTGTTGCGGTATGATTTAGCATTAATAAGAGGAAATATATCATGATATTTTTTACATCAACTTTAACTTGTCAACGTAAGTTACATCTTTACAACTTTGGCCAACCGACGGCCATATTTCAACGATTTTCCAAATAATTTATCTTATTATTAAACATCGATTACTCAGCAAAGTTCCCACAACATTTCTTCACTCAGAACCCAGAGTTAATAAAATAATTCTCAAACAGGTAATTGCAAAGTCTTTGCTTTTAGGTTATTTATTCAAAATTTATTCTAGATGCATCTACTAGACATGTTCATGAATTTCTTTGATATTTTAATGCTACTCTAAAGCAGACACGTCATAAATAATAATTTTTATGTTCTGTACCTCTGCAATTCCATGCACGATTGATACATAGTCTACATATTTCGTTACCCGCTTAATTAGCGAATACTTGTCGCATATCACTCACCACTCAACTATTTCCTATCTATTAGTACAAACAATGCGAAGCAAATTATATTTAACACCTATAAACTATAATAACCACCATAACTTATCTCTAATCGATATACGTTCGATTTGCAACCTTACACCAAAGCATTAAGATCTAAATTAGAATGACGCAACTATGAGATACGTCGTTCTTTTATCCATAGACGCACTTTTAACCCTTTCGTCTGAAGTGCGGCAATTAAAAACGCAACACGGCAACATCGCTTTGATCTTGTTCAACAAGTATACTTACGAGCTACGCTTCCAGATTACACCTGAGCAAAAAATTTGGTATGCTAATTTAATTCTTATGCAAATGATATTGAGACTATTCTTGTAATGTGAAGCGGCTGCACTAGCTAGCTATTATCTTTAGTTTTAATGACTATACAAAATTGTCAAGTTCTTTCTTTAAATGAAAATAATGTTAAATGTCATCAATTATCATCAACGAGTACCTTCTTAATTCTATGAGGCACTATAATCTCTGAATTAAATCTAAAATATCACTATTCAATTCCTTAGATCCGGCTCGAAGGACCACTAACAACGTAGGTGTAAATTTCGTTACCCCGCAATCGATTCACACAAAACTCTATATCAAATAATATAGCCTGGTAATATAAGTCATTAGCATACGAAGACACATTGCATTGAGCATTAACTATTAATCGTGGTTTGATTGATTCACGCCGGCCACGCGAGCTTGGTAATTATGTTCTGGCTTGAGTAATTAAGCTTGTGTTTATGAATTCTGTATTTTGTATTTGTTAGATTAGCCATTATGGTGTCGTATTCAAATATTGAAGGAAGGAATAATGATACAAGTGTGTTGTGGTCTTAAAGACTACTTTGAAAGAGACACTGTTAATGGCGTGATTGATTGTGAGTCTTCTCATATTCAGTAGTATGTGTTGATATTATAATATTACATTTTTATTATGTCTGAAGTCGTCATAGTTCAGGTTACCAGACACCTGAGGAAATGGCAAAATGTTAAACAATGTTTAACTAATGCTGGAAAAACAAATGTTTTATCAATGACTAAGACACAACTTTGTTCAACGAGGAATAATACAAAATATTTAAAGAAATACATCACTCATAATGTCCAAAGTATTCGTTTAGACATCACCCGAAGCAAATTCGAATATAAAGTACGCGTATAGATCACAAGGATGCCTCCTACAGGGTATAATAAAGTACTATAAGCTACTTTTTCAAACGAATGGCCCGGAATTACAAAAGAGGAACTAATGTTCTGCTAACCATCAATGGGATAGAATTTATCGTCCACAAGCCCCTCTTTACGAAGAAAATATTGGTCTTACGAAGTACCCAGACGCGGTTGTGGATGCCGTCTTTTGTGCAAACTTACGGGATACGTCCAAGATGTGATAAAAATATGGGGAAATATATTGCGCAGGGAGTTTTACCATTACTTGAAGCTTAGTGAAGATGAGACAGAGTATGTTATATAAAAAATAACTGATGAGCAAAAAGCAGGCAAGTTCTCTGACGAATCTATTAGGTTATAGGTACATAAAAGAGAAATAACATGCGGTAACGAGAAAATATTTTGATGTGTATTATTATGGAGATTTTATTGACAAAATAATGTTTTTCCGAAATCCAAAGCAATCAATAATGAATTGCATTAAGGCACTGGTAAAAAATTTAACCTTCCCGTAGCCTTTTTTTTTAAAAACGCTCTGTTCTCTTTCTTGCGCCACAATACAGAAGTTTGTACAGAATTGTAAGCGGGAGTTTTTTCAAAGTATCTAAACACGGTGACGGTGGAAAAAAAACAAGTCATTCCCATTGTAAATTGGCGTACTGTTGGCAAAGTCGCGGGTTTTCATGTCACGGTTACTTAATGGATGACAAATTTTGTTTGCTCCTGACGGTATATAGAAAATCTTTTGGATCCTATTTCAAAACTTTTAGTTTCAATTTCTTGGAGCTTTTAGTAGAGTTCGAAGTTAGGTTTATGACAAAATTCTTATCTATTGCTTTTATTTCAATCCATTTATTAATGGTTCTAAGTGCTATTGGAAGCCAAGTGGAATTAACATAAGCAAAATAAAAAATTGGATGATGTTGGCCACTTCATGTTGATCTGACCAATACTTACTGGGAATAATGAATAGACATAGACTATCCTATCCTCTAAAAAGTTTTAGCTCCGATTCAGACTTTTGAATTGAAGATAAAATTATTCAACTTCAGGAAGAAGTAGGGAAATGTTTGCGAACCAAAATCCAAAGCTCGCAATTAGCACCCGACGCTCAATTATCAAAACGTGATTCCGCACTTCCCATTGGCTGATACAGATAGGCTGGCTATCCACACTATTCTGAATATCATCTCTTCGATGATCCCTTGTTGATTGTGTCCAAATAATTGGATTCCTCACATGCCGGCGCAGCGTGCAACGCACAGCTAATAACAATTTTTGCCAACAAGAAACCGACCTTATTCCACACGAATAAGGACCACAAATTCAGAAACGAATAGGCCGGATTTATCGGAATCGAGTTATGCGTAATCACATCACTGTGATATGAAGTTTTCCGCGTTTTATTTCATAAGTACATTCCCATTGTATTAATTTACGAAAGCAATTTTCTCTGGCCGTATTTGTTTGTGGTTTAAATATTTTACAATGGAATTCGGTAGGGATATCGGATTTTAAGGATTTTAATGTTTTTAAAGTTGCATTGTGAATTATTTATAAATGAGAAAGGATGTGAAAGTTTAAATATGGTTTAATTGATATACGATGATTACGTAAAAAATGATTAAGTTATGTACGTAATAGTTAAAAAATAAAAATTAAAGTAAATAGTACAATGCTCTGAAATATTTAATAATAATATAAATGATTTGATTTGATTTGATTTAAATGACTGAATCCTACGTAATCATAAAATTTATCAATTTTTGTATTAATTTAACCATTATCATATCAGGTCCCTTCATTTACTGTCAACATTTTTTAAACTAAGAGTAAAATAGGTTACACAAACGTAGTGCTATTTGATGTACCAAGTAAACCCATAAAAGTCGACGACATACTTAAACTTATTTAACGAAAGCAGTACAGTGCATGCGAATATACACCTTAATGTTTTGCATACAAGGGGTAAATTACCATGCGGATGTAAGGTTAGTGTGTGCTGTAGTAAGCACATGTTCTACGCAAACAGATTTCCCGAAAAACTCGGTAACGTGGTACCGGAGCGAATGGAGGAACGATGTTTCGCGTAAACTTGTTAGGTGGATATGATTTCAGTGACGCAACTGTATTTGAAACTCATAAAATGTATTATAATATTCGAGATTATCTTATATATAAAATTCTCGTGTCACAATGTTAGTCTGCATACTCCTCCGAAACGGGTGGACCGATTCTCATGAAATTTTCTGTGCATATCGGGTAAGTCTGAGAATCGGCCAACATCTATTTTTCATATGTACCACGGGCGAAGCCGGGGCGGACCGCTAGTAATATATAACAATTATGTTTTTGGAGTTTATCAAATTTTCCGCAGCAGGAATTGGAAGCCAGGACAGGTCAGTCTAGTTGCATTATAACAAGCTACGTCTGATTCTTCTATGATCTTCTTGGTCTTCTTCTATGGTAATATTACAGAAATGAATCTCCTGCAACTTTAATTTCTTTAAAGTAACTAAATCATTCAATCTAGCTTCGATTAAGACTTGTTGCGTCGCGCTGGCAGAAAACCTGTGTGGAGAAGAAAAGCATGGTCAGATTACGAGTCAATTCAAATATCTAAACCTACATGTCCAATGCCAAAACTCCTGATATTAACGTGAATGCTTAATAAAAACCACAAGGTTGAGGTACCGTACACCGCAGTGTGGCTACACTTGGAGACAAGAATCACTTATATCAATCTAGAGGTTATATGCTTTATGAACCATATATTCTTATTCTTCTCGCATATATTGAGGTTACTTTGTGTGGTAACAAAACAAATGTTTATTCCAAATTGAATTTGAAATTTGGAATCAAAATTTTCTATGCTAAACATTAAAATTAATTGATTTGGACAAGAAATATAATACTTAATTGATAACTAAATATAAAACGGTTTATAATTATATGATACTAGCGGTCCGCCCCGGCTTCGCCCGTGGTACATATGAAAAATAGATGTTGGCCGATTCTCAGACTTACCCGATATGCACAGAAAATTTAATGAGAATCGGTCCACCCGTTTCGGAGGAGTATGCAGACTAACATTGTGACACGAGAATTTTATATATAAGATTACGATATTACAAACTTATATAAGCACATACAGTCATACACATCCAAATACAAAATAACGGGTCAAATACAAACTTTCTTTGCCGCCAAAGCTTTCTTGGCCTATCGGCCATTTGCCAAAAGTGCTATAAACATAAATCTCTACCATTTCTTAACAATTTTCAACAGTGAATTCATTATAAAATAATAACATAATTAGCGACAATAGTTTCTAACACAAAGTTATTACACGCACACAAAATCTTCCATTGTCTCCAAGTTATTAGCCAACTTATAATTGAACCTATAATTTGGATTTCAATTATAAACTAAATTTAGTTGAATTAATATGTTCCTCACATCCGACATGTTACAAACTTCGTACATTATCTATTGTTAATTGATCAAAGTTTGGAATTAATATCCTGAGCTAATAAAACTTCAATCAAGGCTCACATAATTTAAATGCACAATCGATAACTTTATAAACTTATGATAAATTAAAACGAATATTTGTTTCTATATCAGTAACTATGTTGTTCGTTTATAATGTGAAATAATAATATAGGAAAACAACTTTATAATATCCTTTTAATTTAATATGTACTTAGTCCATTGAAATGTTACATTTTTTAGGCCTAACCTTGCGTTCTTAAGAGGATGCAATTTTGTTTTTTGATATGTAGGGGGGGTCAGTGTGAAGCTAAAACCAAGTTTGTGGTGTCGCCACCCTTGTCCCACGGCCGCCATCTTGAAAATAGCGGTTGAAATGGTTTTTACGATAATAAATAATCTCTTAAACTATTTATCTGATAAAAAATATCGTGAACATTATTTGCTGCAAATTAAATTCACTACAACTTTGGTCCAGTATTTTTTTTGTCGTAGAACTATAAATAAAAAAGTTATTAGCGAAAATGTTCAGAAATTAGAGCTATTTATATTTTTCAATAAAACTTTATTTATCATTTTACGAAGAAATGATATCAGACCATTTTTGTAGATTGTTTTTCGAGGAACAATTTTTATGTACAATGTATGAATTCGTATTTTTGAGCAGACTAAGATGTCAGATTTAGTGACGTCGAATTTTTTAATGAAAATTAAAAATAACTGTAAATATAATATTACCTACAGAGGTTGGCGTCTCAATATAACTTGGCAAACATAATATAATTGAAAACATCCCGACTAGGAAGATAAAAGCAAACACAAGCACCGGATGTAAGCTTAGGATGAGCAAGTTTTCAGACTGTTTTTCTTTGGAGTGCATTTTTAATAAATGTTCTCTAAAAAGGATTTGAAAGTGGCCTTAAAATAGCAGTCTAATGCGTACATACATCTGTTATACTGAGAATTTTAAATGTGTTAGCTTCTCATCCCGTCTCCGCTCGGGTAGACCTGGGATAAAAAGAACCAAAAGAAAAAATGCGGTTTACTGTTGATACTATTTAACCATCGAAGTCATATTTTTTTCTTGTGAAACATAGTACCTACATACTCAATGAAGGTACCACGAAAGACCTAAACAACGTTTGTATCAAATTAAAATACCAAAATGTCTCTCGAAAACCTCTGTTATCCTGAATGGCGACAATTTGAATTGTAATCTCTCTGCAATTACAATATATCAGAAATGCATAGCTATAGGTACATAACAACATGATCCCCCACGCACATTAGCTGAGGGTGCGATAGGGTCTATAATAATGCCTAATTGTTTCCTAAACAGACAGCCGGGGGATAACTTCATTATTATCCAGTAGGTATTTATGGTGCAACGTCAATCTAATGAACTGGTGGAGTACTTTTAAATTAATTAAGGTGTGTAGGTGGTATGTTGATACAGGAGAAATTCTAGTTTTATGAATTCTTTGGTGTGTTTGGTATAAGTAATCATAAAGAGTAAGGTAAAGAGAATATTCTATTTATTTATTTTGCAATTAGTAATATGCAAATTATCTATTTCACCACTGCTCCAATCGTTGAAGTAAAACATTGTTAAGAAATTGATACTTATGTCCAAATTAAAAAAGTTAAAGAACTTGTGAACTTCATCTTCCCTAATTCTTTTTTTTATTTGTGCAAGTATATTTTTATTGTTTAGTCAACAAATAAAATTTCAACGTAACAAAGCGCATGTTTTATGTTTATTCCAACCGATTATTTTTAAATCCATAGATAGGTACACAGAGAAACAGCACAATACCTATCTTTATCTGAACAAGTATCAGCAACTGAAATCGAATAACACTACAAAGCGAGTTTCCAAGCTTTACCCAACTTACCATTAGTTTTAAAATTATCTCATAGCAAACGTAATACAAGTGGAAACTTCAAAACCGCGCAAGCAAATGTTACCCAGACAGGAGCTGCACCTATATTAAATGGATAAACATACGAACTGTGCGGTCATACATAGTATAGCACGAATTTTGTAACCAACATAACTTGACCCCTGAAATATTTTTTGCTAGACGACTTTGATACTTATGTACACGTGTTAAGGTGCATTTAAACAATGGGTAGGTGTATAGGAATTTGGTAAAATAGGAGAGGCGTCCCTGCATGCATCTGTGTTCAAAGGGTGTTGCTAATATGCATGAAGTGGCCGTGCGTTTGATATTGTTCGAGTTAGCGTGAGTTTCCTTATATAGGAAACGTGGTAGATACCTAATAATTGTGCGGTATTCGAAGTAAGTATACTAATAAGGATAGATAACAAAAAGCTCCCTGGAGACTGTTGTTTAGTAAGTTTTGCAAAATCTAAAAGTAGTAATTATTTTATTTATTTTATTTTTTACATACATAGATTCCTTACAGCTATTTGTATTACAATATTTATAATTAACTTTAACTAAACAATACGCCAATAAAAAGGAATACCAATAATAAGACAATTAATGTGACAGTAGTTTTACATTAATTATAACAATGACAAAGTGGAAAAAATTAATATATATTTTTTTTGGACATGGTATACAAAAAAGAGGAAAACGTACCCATTATAGAATGTTTGGTATGGATGTGTGAGTGTGTGTACTGTGTGTGTAGTGTATAATGGTGTAGTGTGGTGAGAATGTGTATGGTAAACTAAGAAATTATTGAATTGGTGATGTCTGTTACT
>CAJQZN010027014.1:0-13319 GCA_907164685.1 Colias eurytheme
CTGATTCGATGTGGTTTAATTGTTATTAAATAAACAAAAATAATAATGAATAAATAATTATTAAAAAAAAATTTAGAGGCGTGCACTTTTGGATTTTCCAAATTATTTTCTATTTTCATTAGTTTTATTAATAATAATATAATATAATCCCGTCTTATTAGAAACAATCTTATAACTAGATAGTTATCAGAACTTATGATAGGTAACTTACAATAATAATTTTATTATAGTACTAGCGGTCCGCCCCGGCTTCGCCCGTGGTACATGTTTACGTTTTCTCTACATAAGAACCATCCTCGTACTTCAAGGAATATAATAAAAAAAGAATTATCGAAATCGGTTCAGCCGTTCTCGAGTTATGCGCTTACCAACACATTTTGCGATTCATTTTTATATATAAGATTGATTTTTCCATGTGCTGATGAGACATTTTTTAATACGCTATAGAATTTAATTCATTTAAGATTGTGTTAAGTCATACGTTTTATGTGTAGCTCTATTTCTCTATGTAAGCATAAAATAATAAGAAGGTTGTAATTTATACAGTGCTAAGAGAAGGTAGGACTTATTTGAAAACTCGCAATTTTTTTCCTATATTGAATAAACCTTCAGTTCGATATTAAAAATTGAGCAGTCCACCACCGACCTGATATTCAGCGTTCATACGTTTTAAATTATACGTGTTAAATTGGGATCTTATATGGAGCAGTAGGTTAATATATTCATCTTTCTTATAAAGTTGTTCAGGTGCACTTTGCTATCTTGGAAGCAATTGAATGAATTAAGCGAATACAGAATTACGTAGTCTACATCTTTCTTAATACTATTATAAAGGCGAAAGTTTGTATGGATGTATGGATGTTTGTTACTCTTTCACGTAAAAACTACTGAACCGATTACAATGAAATTTAGCACACATATAGAGGGTAACTTGGATTAACACATAGGATAGGTTTTATCCCGGAAATCCCACGGGAACGGGAACTATGCGGGTTTTCCTTTGAAAACGCGGGCGAAGCCGCGGGCGGAAATCTAGTTACCTATAAAGGAATATTAAGTAGTTTAACCATGATAAACTTAAAGCTTTTGAAATTTCCAAGCACAAAGAAAACTTATTACATTTACTTTATGAAAATTGCGATGAGCAATATCCTAACCACTCACCGTGGAGCGGTTGTTTCGATATTGTTATTAGAAGTAGTTTTAATAAAAGAGAAATTGAATGTTAACCACGGCAAAATACTGTAGTTTTTGTATAATAATATTTGCTGAAACATCCTTTGTATAATAATATTTGCTGAAACTCCAACTACCTAAAACATCTTCTGTATGACATTTTCGTAAGTTCTTCTTCTACTTCTTCTATGACATATCGTAGCTACTAGCTTCTCAGCTATGATGTAGGGTAAGTATTCGTAAATGTGCGAATTCTGTCGCCATTTGGATTAAGACCGTCGCAAATAAAAATATATCACTCACATATAAATGAAAAGAGGTTGAAAAAGAACTGATTTTAGGCACCTTTCAACTATCTATCTCTATGATCCTATTATCAAGACTGCTATCTAAACTAGGTTAGATCTTTAAATATGTGGTAGAACATTTGAACGCTGCAGTTAAATTCATATTGAATCCGCTCTGCCCACAATGTATGCGACAAATTTAATATTAATATATACAAAGGCTTTGGATTCCTGCGGTTTGTGTAATACACGAACAGCGACCACGTGATTTATGACGAAAAATTAAATCTATTCAATTTCAAAGTCATGTAGCACGACAGCTCATAACCGCAACGCTTTTACACGCGGTTCCCGAAAATTGCGAAAACAATTCAATTTTCGCTACGTGTAAACTTTAAAAGCATCTACCGCAAGCATATATTTCTATACCATCTTCGAATCTGAACCTTATTGCGTTTCAATAAGCGCTACAGCTTCTAAGACGTATGCTACTTTGTTTTTCATTGCTACGTTCACGAATTCAAATAGCCCTGTAGGTGACGGGCCTTTGATCTCGTGATTTTCTTTATTTTTTCTAATGTTTTCGAGATTAGGTGAATGAAAGGGGCCCTTGTAAATACCATCACTTTAATAATGTTTGATGTTCACTAAACGGTTTTTTGACTCTCCTGTTTATTTTCTGTTATGGGTTTCAGTTTATATGCAATATAGAAATATGTTGATTTTAGAATAATGTTGTACTGAAATGTGCTGCGGTATGATTAAACTTTAATAAGAGAAAATAATATATTACCGATGATATTTTTTTGTAGTAATTTAATTTGTCGACGTAAGTTACATCTTTAAAACTTTGGCCAACCGACTAAGCCATATTTCAACGATTTTCCTAATAATTTATCTAATTATTAAACATAGATTACTCAGCAAAGTAATTGTTTTTGTTTTTCAACAAATTGTGGTGGTTTAATTAATAAAATAATTCTCAAACAGGTAATTGCAAAGTTTTTGCTTTTAGGTTATTTATTCAAAATTTATTCTAGATGCATCTACTAGACATGTTCATGTATTTCTTTGATATTTTAATGCTACTCTAAAGCAGACACGTCATAAATAATAATTTGTATGTTCTGTACCTCTACAATTCCATGCACGATTGATACATAGTCTACATATTTCGTTACCCGCTTAATTAGCGAATACTTGTCGCATATCACTCACCACTCAACTATTTCCTATCTATTAGTACAAACAATGCGAAGCAAATTATATTTAACACCTATAAACTATAATAACCACCATAACTTATCTCTAATCGATATACGTTCGATTTGCAACCTTACAACAAAGCATTAAGATCTAAATTAGAATGACGCAACTTTGAGATACGTCGTTCTTTTATCCATAGACGCACTTTTAACCCTTTCGTCTGAAGTGCGGCAATTAAAAACGCAACACGGCAACATCTCTTTGATCTTGTTCAACAAGTGTACTTACGAGCTACGCTTCCAGATTACACCTGAGCAAAAAATTTGGTATGCTAATTTAATTCTTATGCAAATGATATTGAGACTATTCTTGTAATGTGAAGCGGCTGTACTAGCCAGCTATTATCTTTAGTTTTAATGACTATACCAATTTATTGTTAAGTTCTTTCTTTAAATGAAATTAATGTTAAATATACATTATCATAAACGAGTACCTTCTAAATTCAATGAGGCACTATAATCTCTGAATTAATTCTAAAATATCACTATTGAATTCCTTAGATCCGGCTCGAAGGACCACTAACAACGTAGGTGTAATTTTCGTTACCCCGCAATCGATTCACACAAAAATCTATATCAAATATAGCCTGGTAATATAAGTCATTAGCATACGAAGACACATTGCATTGAGCATTAACTATTAATCGTGGTTTGATTGATTCACGCCAGCCACGCGAGCTTGGTAATTATGTTCTGGCTTGAGTAATTAAGCTTGTGTTTATGAATTCTGTATTTTGTATTTGTTAGATTAGCCATTATGCGGTGTTCAAATATTGAAAGAAGGAATAATACAAGTGTGTTATGGTCTTGAAGACTACTTTGAATGTTGATAGAGACACCTTTAATGGTGTGATTGATCGAGAGTAGTAGTATTATTAAAGTTACGTTTTTAATACACATTGTGGATTGTTAACAGTAGTTAAGCTAATTTTTTAGGTTAACTAACCAAACAAACCAAAGAAAAAAACAAATACATAGTTTTTTTGTAATATAAAGCGGAACAACGACCCTTCGTTTACGCAATTTTATTAACCAAATAACTAAGACTACACTTTAAATATTGCCTATATTTTGTGTTGTAGAGGAATATATAATAATATTTGAATACATTAATAATTATTCATATCACAATGTATTCGTTTAGCCGAAGCAAATTCGAATATAAAGTACGCGTATAGATCACAAGGATGCCTCCTACAGGGTATAATAAAGTACTATAAGCTACTTTTTCAAACGAATGGCCCGGAATTACAAAAGAGGAACTAATGTTCTGCTAACCATCAATGGGATAGAATTTATCGTCCACAAGCCCCTCTTTACGAAGAAAATATTGGTCTTACGAAGTACCCAGACGCGGTTGTGGATGCCGTCTTTTGTGCAAACTTACGGGATACGTCCAAGATGTGATAAAAATATGGGGAAATATATTGCGCAGGGAGTTTTACCATTACTTGAAGCTTAGTGAAGATGAGACAAAGTATGTCGTATAAAAAGAACTGATGAGCAAAAAGCAGGCAAGTTCTCTGACGAATCTATTAGGTTATAGGTACATAAAAGAGAAATAACATGCGGTAACGAGAAAATATTTTTATGTGTATTATGGGGATTGTATTGACAAAATAATGTTTTTCCGAAATCTAAAGCAATCAATAATAAATTGCATTACGGCACTGGTAAAAATTGAATCATCACGTAGCCTTCTTAGAAAAACGCTCTGTTCTCTTTCTTGCGCCACAATACAGAAGTTTGTACAGTATTGTAAGCGGGAGTTTTTTCAAAGTATCTAAACACGGTGACGTTGGAAAAAAAACAAGTCATTCCCATTGTAAATTGGCGTACTGTTGGCAAAGTCGCGGGTTTTCATGTCACGGTTACTTAATGGATGACAAATTTTGTTTGCTCCTGATGGTATCTAGAAAATCTTTTTGGATCCTATTTCAAAACTTTTAGTTTCAATTTCTTGGAGCTTTTAGTAGAGTTCGAAGTTAGGTTTATGGCAAAATTCTTATCTATTGCTTTTATTTCAATCCATTTATTAATGGTTCTAAGTGCTATTGGAAGCCAAGTGGGATTAACATAAGCAAAATAAAAAATTGGATGATGTTGGCCACTTCATGTTGATCTGACCAATACTTACTGGGAATAATGAATAGACATAGACTATCCTATCCTAAAGTTTTAGCTCTGATTCAGACTTTTGAATTGAAGATAAAATTATTCAACTTCAGGAAGAAGTAGGAAAATGTTTGCGTACCAAAATCCAAAGCTCGCAATTAGCACCCGACGCTCAATTATCAAAACGTGATTTCGCACTTCCCATTGGCTGATACAGATAGGCTGGCTATCCACACTATTCTGAATATCATCTCTTCGATGATCCCTTGTTGATTGTGTCCAAATAATTGGATTCCTCACATGCCGGCGCAGCGTGCAACGCACAGCTAATAACAATTTTTGCCAACACGAAACCGACCTTATTCCACACGAATAAGGACCACAAATTCAGAAACGAATAGGCCGGATTTCGATATCGAGTTATGCGTAATCACATCACTGTGATATGAAGTTCCGCGTTTTATTTCATAAGTACATTCCCAATTGTATTAATTTTCGAAAGCAATTTTCTCTGGTTCCGTTTTTGTTTGTGGTTTAAATTTTACAATGGAATTCGGTAGGGATATCGGATTTTAAGGATTTTAATGTTTTTAAAGTTGCATTGTGAATTCTTAATAAATAAGAAAGGATGTGAAAGTTTAAATATGGTTTAATTGATATACGATGATTACGTAAAAAATGATTAAGTTAGGTACGTAATAGTTAAAAATTAAAGTAAATAGTACAATGCTCTGAAATATTTAATAATAATATAAATGATTTGATTTGATTTGATTTAAATGACTGAATCCTACGTAATCATAAAATTTATCAATTTTTGTATTAATTTAACCATTATCATATCAGATCCCTTCATTTACTGTCAACATTCTTTAAACTAAGAGTAAAATAGGTTACACAAACGTAGTGCTATTTGATGTACCAACTAAACCCATAAAAGTCGACGACATACTTAAACTTACATTTAACGAAAGCAGTGGAGTGCATGCGAATATACACCTTAAAGTTTTGCAAACAAGGGGTAAATTACCATGCGGATGTAATGTTAGTGTGTGCTGTAGTAAGCACATGTTCTACGCAAACAGATTTCCCGAAAAACTCGGTAACGTGGTACCGGAGCGAATGGAGGAACGATGTTTCGCGTAAACTTGTTACGCTGGATATGATTTCAGTGACGCAACTGTATTTGAAACTCATAAAATGTATTATAATATTCGAGATTATATATAATAATTATGTTTTTGGAGTTGATCAAATTTTCCGCAGCAGGAATTGGAATCCAGGACAGGTCAGTCTAGTTGCATTATAACAAGGTACGTCTGATTCTTCTATGACCTTCTTGGTCTTCTTCTCTATGGTAATATTACAGAAATGGATCTCCTGCAATTTTAATTTCATAAAATAAATAATCTTCGATTAAGACTGGTCGCGTCGCGCTGGCAGATAACCTGTGTGGAGAAGAAAAGCATGGTTAGATTACGAGTCAATTCAAATATCTTAACCTACATGTCCAATGCTCCAATGCCAAAACTCCTGATATTAACATGAATGCTTAATAAAAACCACAAGGTTGAGGTACCGTACCGCAGTGTTGCTACACTCGGAGACAAGCATCACTTATAGCAATCTAGAGGTTATATGCTTTATGAACCATATATTCTTATTCTTCTCGCATAAATTGAGGTTACTTTATGCGATAACAAAATAAATGTTTATACCAAATTGAATTTGCAAAATTTTCTATGTTAAAAATTAAAATTACTTGACTTGGACAAGAAATATAATACTTAATAATTGCTAACTAAATATAAAACGGTTTATAATTATATGATATTACGATATTACAAACTTATATAAGCACATACAGTTATACACATCCAAATACAAAATAACGGGTCGAATACAAACTTTCTTTGCCGCCAAAGCTTTCTTGGCCCATCGGCCATTTGCCAAAAGTGCTATAAACATAAATCTCTACCATTTCTTAACAATTTTCAACAGTGAATTCATTATAAAATAATAACATAATTAGCGACAATAGTTTCTAACACAAAGTTATTACACGCACACAAAATCTTCCATTGTCTCCAAGTTATTAGCCAACTTATAATTGAACCTATAATTTGGATTTCAATTATAAACTAAATTTAGTTGAATTAATATGTGCCTCACATCCGACATGTTACAAACTTCGTACATTATCTATTGTTAATTGATCAAAGTTTTGGAATTAATATCCTGAGCTAATAAAACTTCAATCAGGGCTCACATAATTTAGATGCACAAATCGATAACTTTATAAACTTATGGTAAATTAAAACTAATATTTGTTTCTATATCAGTAACTATGTTGTTCGTTTATAATGTGAAATAATAATAAAGGAAAACAACTTTATAATTTCCTTTTAATTTAATATGTACTTAGTCGGTAGTCCATTGAAATGTTACATTTTTTAGGCCTAACCTTGCGTTCTTTAGAGGACGCAATTTTGTTTTTTTGATATGTAGGGGGGGTCAGTGTGAAGCTAAAACCAAGTTTGTGGTGTCGCCACCCTTGTCCCACGGCCGCCATCTTGAAAATAGCGGTTGAAATGGTTTTTACGATATATCTCTTAAACTATTTATCTGATAAAAAATATCGTGAACATTATTTGCTGCAAATTAAATTCTCTACAACTTTGGTCCAGTATTTTTTTTGTCGTAGAACTATAAATAAAAAAGTTATTAGCGAAAATGTTCAGAAATTAGAGCTATTTATATTTTTCAATAAAACTTTTTTTATCATTTTACGAAGAAATGATATCAGACCATTTTTGTAGATTGTTTTTCGAGGAACAATTTTTATGTACAATGTATGAATTCGTATTTTTGAGCAGACTAGGATGTCAGATTTAGTGACGTCGAATTTTTTAATGAATATTAAAAATAACTGTAAATATATATTACCTACAGAGGTTGGCGTCTCAATATAACTTGGCAAACATAATATAATTGAAAACATCCCGACTAGGAAGATAAAAGCAAACACAAGCACCGGATGTAAGCTTAGGATGAGCAAGTTTTCAGACTGTTTTTCTTTGGAGTGCATTTTTAATAAATGTTCTCTAAAAAGGGATTTGAAAGTGGTCTTAAAATAGCAGTCTAATGTGTACATACATCTGTTATATGTACTGAGAATTTTAAATGTGTTAGCTTCTCATCCCGTCTCCGCTCGGGTAGACCTGGGATAAAAAGAACCAAAAGAAAAAATGCGGTTTACTGTTGATACTATTTAATCAGTAGAAGTCATCTTTTATTCTTGTGAAACATACATACCTACTCAATGAAGGTACCACGAAAGACCTAAATAACGTTTGTATCAAATTAAAATACCAAAATGTCTCTCGAAAACCTCTGTTATCCTGAATGGCGACAATTTGAATTGTAATCTCTCTGCAATTACAATATATCAGAAATGCATAGCTATAGGTACATAACAACATGATCCCCCACGCACATTAGCTGAGGGTGCGATAGGGTCTATAATAATGCCTAATTGTTTCCTAAACAGACAGCCGGGGGATAACTTCATTATTATCCAGGAGGTATTTCTGGTGCAACGTCAATCTAATGAACTGGTGGAGTACTTTTAAATTAATTAAGTTATGTAGGTGGTATGTGGATACAGGTGAAATTATAGTTTTATGAGTTCTTTGGTGTGTTTGGTATAAGTATTCATAAAGAGTAAGGTAAAGAGGTTATTCTATTTATTGATTTTCCAATTAGTAATACACATTATCCATTTCACCACTGCTCCAATCATTGAAGCAAAAAAATGTGAAGAAATTGATACTTATGTCCAAATAAAAAAAAAAGTTGAAGAACTTTTGAACTTCATCTTCTCTACTTCTTTTTTTATTTGTGCAAGTATATTTTTATTATATTTTAGTCTACAAATAAAATTATACGTAACAAAGTACGTAACAAAGCGAATGCTTTCTGTTCATTCCAACCGATTATTTTTAAATCCATAGATAGGTACACAGAGAAACAGCACAATAGCTATCTTTATCTGAACAAGTATCAGCAACTGAAATCGAATAACACTAACAAAGCGAGTTTCCAAGCTTTACCTAACTTACCATTAGTTTTAAAATTATCTCATAGCAAACGTAATACAAGTGGAAACTTCAAAACCGCGCAAGCAAATGTTACCCAGACAGGAGCTGCACCTATATTAAATGGATAAACATACGAACTGTGCGGTCATACATAGTATAGCACGAATTCTGTAACCAACATAACTTGACCCCTGAATTATTTTTTGCTAGACGACTTTGATACTTATGTACACGTGTTAAGGTGCATTTAAACAATGGGTAGGTGTATAGGAATTTGGTAAAATAGGAGAGGCGTCCCTGCATGCATCTGTGTTCAAAGGGTGTTGCTAATATGCATGAAGTGGCCGTGCGTTTGATATTGTTCGAGTTAGCGTGAGTTTCCTTATATAGGAAACGAGGTAGATAATAATTGTGCGGTATTCGAAGTAAGTATACTAATAAGGATAGAGAACAAAAAGCTCTCTGGAGACTGCTGTGTAGCAAGTTTTCGAAAATCTAAAAGTAGGTAGGTTTTAACAAAATTTTAATATTTCAATGTAATGATTATTTTATGACCCATAAAGAATGCAAAATTAACGACTATGCGAAAGTAAGGATCCTTAGCATAGTGTATGCATGATAATTTTTATGCATGATAATTTTTAATTTTTATTTTAATATTAAAAAAAAACAAGAGTCAGTCCGTTCTTCATTATTGCACACCAAAGATGTTTGAAAGACGAAAGAAGAATCCCTTTCTCTTATCTCCTTTGAGAGTTGTATCGTAACGAACTCAGTTCGCAGCATGGTATTCATGACGTAGTATGTAAACCCATGATATACAAAACAAAACAAATAATTGGTTACTCGATAAATGACCATCGTCTTTACGATACAATTTCTATTTCAAACAGTTTACCGAATAACCTCTGGATCTCCAGACGCTGAACGTTAAGCTCAGAACACCCTTGTCAGAGGCCGGTCGTCATTTCACGGCTATCTTGTTCCTATAGCCAATTACATCGTGATTGACTACCAACCACAAATACTTGAACCCCGAGCATAGGATTGATACCTTGCGGTGGGAAACTGTGAGACGCACGCAGGGGTCAAGTTATGATGGTCACACGTATTTGCGAAGTTTGGTCGAATGCCCCGACTGATTGGTCTTCAGATAGCTGTATCAATAATGAAGTAATGCAAGCTAAGGTTTAAATGGTATTTAAATTGTTGAAGTGTCTCGTTAAATTAGAAATATTTGATTTCTATTTTGACTTAAAAACTTTACTAATCTTGACCTGAAACTTTTTATAAACCCAATGAAGTGGGTAAAATCGAAATAAAATAATAATGTTTATTGTAACTATAATTTTCTTAAATATATTCAACAGCTAATATATATGAATGATTTAAATTAGTTACCTTTATATCTTAAAACTAGCTGTGCTGAGATGATATAATATAGCCTATAGCCTTCCTCGATAAAAGGGCTATCTAACATCGAAATAATTTTTCAAATCGGACCAGTAGGTCCCGAGATTAGCGTGTTCAAATAAACAAATAAACAAACTCTTCAGTTTTATAATATTAGTGTAGATTGATTTATTTAAGTAAATTAATACCGCAACGAATCTCTTAATTCCACCAACGATCTTAGCATATAATTTATTACGTATCATAACAGATAGCTATTACATCCAATATGAAAGAATAGAATTTCATCGAAACCCTATAACATTGAGAAAATACAATAAAATCAACTCTGAAACCGTATAGCTCCGGATCGCATTCATCTCAGAGCAATCACACAGCTTTGTTGTTGTCAATTGAAAACTGCGAATTTATAAAAATATTCTTTAGCTTCCTTTTTAAGTTCCTTATGAATTCTTCAAACGAAAATTTTGAGGAATTCCCAAAATATAATCATTGTTTCATTGAAATGTGTGAAGCTTTTGGGATTGTTTAATTATTATTTAGGTGACATTGCACAAATTTAAAAGGAATCCAAATCATAAAATCATTAAACTTGACATTAAAAAATATAATTTATTAATTTATTAATTACTTATATTTTTTAATGTCAAGTTTAATGATTTTATGATTTGGATTTACCTGTAGAATCTTTTCCATCAGAAAATTATTGTTTCAATGCAACTAGTGGCCATTTATTATATACAAAACCAGAGATACAGAACAGAACATTGATGTAGTTACAATAATAAGAGTCTACCAGTGCCTGAACTCCATAAGAGCATAAGATATAGTTCATCTAAGTATAACTTCCAAAGATTCAAATTTTCTTATTTATTAGGAGTTCTAATTATTTAACAAGAACGTGAAAACTTATATAACACTAGCTTTGCCCCGCGGCTTTACCCGCATTGCCCTGTTGGTCTTAGCATGATAATAATAATATATCTAACACCGAAAGAATTTTTAAAATCGGACCAGTAGTTCTTGAGATTAGCGCGTTCAAATAAACAAGCAAACAAACAAATCTTCAGCTTTATAATATGTATTAGTATAGATGTAAAATAAGTTATAAAAGGACGTGAAAACAATTACCATCCCGTCTACAGACACACAGGGTATCGTCTGTTTGTTCGTGTAACGAGGTAACAGGGCGTGCCTTCGTTAGTGCGTCTACAAATTGTTTAGCCGTGTATGGAAAGTGGCCAGTGGGTTATTATATATAAGGGTTGCAACAAATTTAATTAAAGGATATGCTTCCCTGTGTTACCTTAAAAAGGCGTTATGTCTTGCAGAAATTATAAATTTCTGATCAAATTATACAAAATTGTTGATCAATTCATAGATTCAGCATTCTTTTCAATTTCTTTATAATTTATAATTAGCCTATTTTCCCGGGCTAATTCCGAATAATGAAGCTGAAGACATTCTTCATCAATAACATTCAAAAGAATTAAATCAAATTCTATAACTAAAACATTTTGTAGTCATTCCATATATCCACTATTAATACCATCTTTCGCAACATCCAGGAAAAAGGATCGTAATTGATAAATAATATTTGCTCTATAAGACCGAAAATAGTTCACTGACCAAATTCAACATAAAACATAGCTTCAAATTATTAGTGAGCAGAATATTACATTATACCTACGATTCACAGAAAATGAAGCATCATAATTCTACACAGAACATCTCGTAATGAAACTATAATTATCGTGTACACAATATAAGCTGTAATGAACACACAAACAATATCAAGGGCCGCCAGTCACTGTACAAAGTCATATAGTTTAGCTGACTGTTAAGCAAAACACTCAATGTTGCGACATCATTATAGCGTTTGCGACACCCCTATTTATTTAAGAAATTGCCAGCGGAAAGTCAACTTTATTCATAAGTTATAGAGTCAAAATTGCCACGCTGGGGTGAGAACATTGTTTGTACTCTCATAACGTTAGTGTTTTAGGCAAGTGTAGTGTCAGAACATCCATTCAAACGGTTTTGTATATTCGCTATAGAGTTGGAAACTTTAATAGAATGAACAGAGATTTTGAGTACGAAAGTTGAAAAGGAAATGTAACAAAATTATCATAATAATGTTCTTTTTCAGTGTTACGAATCTTTTTAACCAGCACAGAAACAAAGTTGAAAGTACCTATGAGAGTTTCTGTCAATTTACGTTTTTCTACACTAATATTATAAAGAGGAAAACTTTGTTTGTTTGATTGTAATGAACCGATATAAACTACTGGACCGATTTTAAAAATTCTTTCACCATTCGAAAGCTACATTATCCACGAGTAATATCTATATAAAAAAAAAATATATAATAATAATTATATCAAACATAAATTTTGTGGGTTTCTAAGAAATTAGGGAATAGATTTAAATTAAAAAAATGTTGTGTGGTTTTATGAAACCACGGTAAAAGTGAAACTGTTCGAACGGTTCCGAACACTGCTTTATAACTACTCGGCAGCCGACCGTCACGCGACATGCGCTACACAGACCAAAAAGTTTGAGACGATGTAACAAAAGTTTCACTTAAAAAAATTGATGGAATCAAAACACTGCTTATTTTGCAAACTCATTTCAATCACTTTTCCAGACATCAACTAAGAATTCCTGAAAATTTCCAGAAGAAAACTATATCCACAAATTCGACTCCATTTCTCGAACTTAACTAAAACTCAATGCGACACAAATCAATAACGATTAAAGCATTCGAGCGGTAATTAAATCATTTATCCATCTATTAAGGCCTCTATAATGTTGCCTTAATTAAAATTAATTATTGTTGAAATGTCTTGCCACATCAAAGTGGTTTGTAAATTGATATAACTCAAACGTTGCCATGAGCTACTTGTTCGATAGAAGCACTTTGATCCCTTGTTTTTTTGCGTTTATTTTATACTTTGTGAAAT
>CAJQZN010027017.1:0-12587 GCA_907164685.1 Colias eurytheme
GGGAATCGGACCAGTAGGGTCCGATTTGAAAAATTATTTCCGTGTTAAATAGCCAATTTATCCAGGAAGGCTATAGGCACACTGTAGGCTATATATTATCATCCAAGGCTATCGCTAAGGCCAACAGGAGCGGAGCACTGCTGGCAAAACCGCGGGGCTCAGCTAGTATAAAATTAAAAGCTTATCAATTGTACCACATACATTCGAATCCAACGCCGTATATCAAGTAACGCAGACACATTGGCCGTTTTAATGAAATGCCAGCAACTTGTCCCAACGGTCAGCTCTGTTTTGATTTACTCGATAGCATGATAATGTTTGATTCGAATATAATCTGTAGATAAAGAGATTTCCCGTTAGATGAGCTGTATGTATAACATCGATGAAAATCGACGTTTTAACGACGTGAAATTCGGCGATTTTAAATAGAAACTTTGTAATTTAGTTTGTGTTGAATGTCTTGTTGATGGTCACAACATTAATTAATCCTATCCCATTGAGTTATAATATTTATGTAGAAAAAATTGGAAAAAATGTACTTAATATAGCTTAGATTAGCATTTATCAATCATATAATATCATCATTCATCAATAATTTCTATGACGATTTTAATATTTGTAGGTTTAATAGTGATGTTAATTTTATTATATGAGAAACTTAGCCTTATCTTACACCTCGTTTCAAAGCCTATAACATATCGTAACTAATTATATGTTTTATTCTGCCTCGCATTGAAATTTCAAAATTCTAATGAGAATTTTTCTGTGACGAGAAGTTTCGAGAAAATTTTACTAAACTCGTCAAATTACCTACTTGTTTCAAAACACATACTGAAATTTTTGAATGGACTCAAATGCATATTAAAATAATCATAACTGTGAAGTTTGTTTATTTAGGTAAAATTTAAAAAAAAATTGTAGGTATTACCTATTTATTTTTAATATCAAAATATTCGAATCGGTATAAGTGAGATGTTTCATCACGTTTGGACCGTGGCTACGCCCACGTTTTCAAAGAAAAACAGTTACTTTCCGTTCCTGTGTGTTTGAATTTGTTTGTTTGTTTGTTGGATTTCCGGGATAAATAGTAGCCGATGTCTTATTCTAGGTCTTCAGCTAGCTACATAACAAAATGATTTGTTAATTGGTTCAGTAGTATTTGTGTGAAAGAGTACCAAACATCCATCCATCCTCACTAACTTTCGCATTTATAATATTTTTATCTAAAACCTAATAATTATATTATACTAAAACCTTCCTCTTGAATCACTCTAGTACTCAGTAGAGATTTAAGCATACGAAGAGACATAGGGACAGAGAAAGCGACTTTGTTAAACTATGTAGTGATTAGTAGGATAGTATAGTATAGATAAATTAAAACTATAGGTGTGTGGTATAAAACAGTATACTAAAATCCACATCAAGAATCAAGAATGGGACAGCCAAGTGACAATTCGGAAGCGATTTCTCGGAACCCCAGGGATAAGATAGGACATGTCATTCCGTCATGTTCCGATGTTTACCTACTTTGAATTATAATCTCGCAAAATAGTTTACGTTTATTTAATAATAAAAATTCCCGGAATTTTGGTACAATATTATTTAGATTTATAGCAAGTACAATATTGATGATCAGATTTGGTATCGTTGTGTGTATATAAGAATATATATATCTACATTAAGAAGAATTTCAGGGGTTAAGGGCCTCCTTTATTCAAAAAGGCTAAAAAGAAGAGAACTAAAGTTACTGTGCAACAAAAATTTATTTATTTAGAAAGATTATTATTAATTAATAATTAATTTAACAATTTATATGCATCCTGCTCCCATCAGTGGAGGAAATCAACATAAGGAAACCGGTCATTGTAAGTATTAGGTTAATCCACTATTTGAAAAAGTATAATTGACCCAGATTTTTCTAGCATGATTAAACTCTCAAAAGAGGCAAGTGCATGTGCTCCCGATGTTAACAAATAAGGTCTGATAGTAATTATTAAATAGAGCTTTTTACTATACACGCTTTATCTACCAAGTGGTATAGTTAAATATGTTATGACGTTTCAAAAGTCCTAGAAGTATAATTAAATAAATAAATATTCGAGTCTAAATAAGCAAATTAGTGTAAAACGTAGTGTAGAATTATACCAAGCAAAGCAAGATGCTAAAGCTAGTCAATACAACAAAGCGTCATTATTGTGGACAGCTTGTTAGAGCTAGCCGTATCTAGCTTTGAGGGCACTCGTGCGAACAAACCGAATTCTTTCGTTTGTACTACATTTTTGTATAGAACTTGAATATTTTGTTTGAAACCATTTTTCATTTTGGTTGTAAAAATTATGAAAAATATATGTATCTAGTAATGGAAACTTTTTTCTCTACTAGCTTGCCACGCGCGGCTTCGCCCACTTTGTACTAAACTTAACGAATTATATACTTAAACATACCTCAGGAGCTATTTTATCTCCTAAAAGAAACCTTATCAAAATCCGTTGCGTAGTTTTTGAGATTTAAATTTTAAGCAGAGGTACATATGGACAAACAAACTGCGACAGCGACTTTGTTTTATACTATGTAGTGATAAGATAGTGATTAATACTATTATTAATTATCTCCACGTTTCGAAAACAATGATATATGAATAAGAAATCTTTAAAGAATAGAAAAAAATAGAAAATATGAATACAAGAAGAACTCTGTCTATAATAAAAAAAAACATATTCCCTTTTCATGATTAATGTAAAAACTTTCCCCATAACCATTGCAACAATTTAAGGAGTTACAATCTCATTTCAATCGTAATTCATACGAGAAAACCTCACAAAACTCGACCCACTAAATCTCCATTCTGTACATTAATATTTATGTACAAGGAAGTATTTAACAATACCAGATTTTACGCCCGCAGCGCCGCGAAACTCAACAGATCTGAATAAAGAACGGACAAAGGTTAAAAATTTAGGTTACCGCGTTTGTTATGAAACAAGAGTATAATAATAACAATCGGTTAAGTGCGAGTTGGATTCGCGACACTAAGGGTCCCGTACAAATAGGACAAAAGCAAGAAAAATTGGTTACTCATAGAATTTATTACCATACCAACCGCTTCAACATAAACATAAAATCATCACCACGTACATCATCTGAACTGTCTCACTAGCACGGTTTATACAGGGCCGATGGACGCCGGACGGACACACAAACGGACAGCGATGTCTTAATCTAGCCACAGTAAAAAAAATCAGTACGAACAGTAGCCAAACTACCTATAAAACGTTCCAATGACGAGCGGTGGTGCGAAGCCTCTTCGATACGTATGTTTGTGTGAATAAGCCGATTCGATTTGTAGCGAGTTTCGCTACTGTACGTATCTGTTTACCGTGGTAATAGGGTCCCATGTTACCCTTTAGGTACTGATCCCTAATAGCAACTGGAGCGATGATTTACCGACCGACATTAGAGCGGGATGGCCCTAATTAAAAGTCGGGAATATCTAAGAACAATGCCTATTTGCGAACCATATTTTATAATGTACTTGAGATAATTAGATTTTGGGTGTTGATAGGAAAATGTGTACTTTCTGTTTTATTTACAAACAAAATTACTTTCATCCAAAAACTGTTATTTTCTTGAAAATGGAGGAGACGATGAAAAGGTATGACGGCAAAATTTTCTAACTGTGGAATTTAATAAAATTTATATAGTTTGTAGTTTATAAATTGTGTTTCCTAAAAAATATTTTAGATTACATAGCTAATCTGTCTTTTAAAATTTGGGTGGAATATGAATTTGAAAAAAATATAAATGATTAACATCATTGAGTTATAAGTACTTTAATTATCATGTAAAATAAAACAGTCTATGATAGTTTATTTTCATTGTACACAGGATAGCAAGAAAGAGAAAACACCGTGCAAGCGAGACAGCACTACTCTGTAATGAATCGGGTCATATTTATTCATCACTAAAATTATAGTTTAAAATATTCGTACATTATTCAGCTAAAACATGCTTTAGTCCATTCGACCTAGAAACCTAGAGCTTTCTCGTTAGTTTTAATCTAGCATAAATAGAACATAATCTTAAATCAGAACCCTAATTGTGCTGGTCGCGTAGCCTTTCATACTTGAAAATTAATATTATATAACAATGGGTAAATTATTGGCCTAGATACGAATATCGGATATGCCGTTTTTATTTCGAGTTATTTATCAGGCAGAGCTGCAAAATTATGTGTGTGATAACAAAAGGGGTATATTTTGCAGGTGAAATATAATTTATTATGCTTTTGTGGAATTAATAGCACGAGATTAATTAAATTTAGGAAAAATAAGGTTTTAATGTTGTGTACATCAAGTGGAGCATCACACTGTTAAGGCATAAACTATTTAACCATTTTTATTGTATTTTTTTTAATTTTATTGAACTGTGCTACTGAAACAACTTTCTTTCTTTCTTATTTATAGCTTAATAGATAATTAGTAACCAATAGACCATACTCGATTTCTATCACGAAAGAATCGGACAACTTTTATTTAAGAACTCTCTTACGAAAAGTTCAAATAAACTTAGGTTTAGTATTTAGGGCGCATATAGCCGAAACATTTACTATTACACTGATTGTTCCGTTTTATTTACCTCGAGTCATGAACGTGGAAGCTTGGAACTTGATTGTGGAAGAAACGTGCGCGATAAAATTGATTGCAGAAGTTGTATTTATTTTTGAGTTGTAGGAGTATGAATTTTGAGCGGTTCTTATTTAGTTTGGTATCTAATAAGGTCATCGTGAGCCTCTTTGATATTTTTTTTAACAATATGTTATACTGTTCATAAAATAGTGGTAAAGCAGTTCATCATTAACGCTGACAATTA
The DNA here is from genome assembly GCA_907164685.1 of Colias eurytheme. Taxonomy (NCBI): domain Eukaryota; kingdom Metazoa; phylum Arthropoda; class Insecta; order Lepidoptera; family Pieridae; genus Colias; species Colias eurytheme. Next base: position 4,870 of record CAJQZN010027017.1, read on the forward strand.
TTGAAAAAATACATTAGTGGGAGATTAGCTTGTATATGTGTATAAAATATAGAGCTACTAGCGGTCCGCCCCGGCTTCGCCCGTGGTACATATGAAAAATAGATGTTGGCCGATTCTCAGACTTACCCGATATGCACAGAAAATTTCATGAGAATCGGTCCACCCGTTTCGGAGGAGTATGCAGACTAACATTGTGACACGAGAATTTTATATATAAGAAGATTATCTATTTTAACTCTATCGTGCTACACCTGCAACGGTAAAATAAAAAGAAATGTTAAATAATATAATTTTTTTATAGTTAAGTAAGTTAAGCGGGTAAGCGAGCAGGCAGGTCAGCTGATGGAAAGTGATGCCCGCCGCCCATAAGTATTCGCGTTGTAAGGGGCACCGCGAATGTGTTGCCGGCCTTTAAGAAATTTATATGCCCTTGATTGATACAAACACACACTACAATGTAAATAGAACTTATTTTTTTATACATTAAACTGATTACCGAAATAAATATAAGACCAATACAGAGAGAAACCGCACGCGGAGGCCTTGAAACAGTAATTAGAGGCAATTCCATAGCTGGATATTTTAGGGTAACATTAAAAATGAACCTCTGGTTCACCGTCCATTAAACAAAACAATTATTTATGAACCAAATGTTCTTTAAGGGAGCATTTCGGGTGCTTTATCTTTGAGTAATTAGCCGGAGTGTATAGGCTTGGGAATTTTATGTTGTGGGAATTCATTTATTAGACGGTTTAGGACTAGGCCAAATTTCGAAGTAGTAAAGTCGACAATTTATCCATCTAGTAAATAAGTAAATAATCTGTAATCATAGAAGGTGAGGAGTATATCATAGGAGAGTGACGCGCGAGCGTAGAACCGAGAGGTCCTGGGTTCAATTCCCGGTGGAGTCGAAGAAAAAAAAAGTGTCTCGGTCTGGCAGGACACAGAAGGCTGATCACCTACTTGTCCCTAAAGAAAATCGATCAGTGAAACAGATGTATGAATAATGCATTTGCCCCTTACCCCACTTGGGGACACGGGACTTCACTAATATCATAGAAGGTATATAATGAATCGGAGAGACTATTTATAACCCAAAATTTTCATACCAACATTTTTAACCCAGAATTACAGTACAATGGAGATATCTTCATTTTATGACATAAAAGACGCGACTTCTTTAGAATTTAGATCACCTTTATATTTACGTAGCCTCAAACTCAAAGCTTCCATTGTTAAATCGGTAATAAATACAATAAATTTCCTTTCCTACCAGGTTGCCTGGCAGAGATTGCTGTGTAGCAATAAGGCCGCCTATTGTGCAAAAATTTTGTACCTCATTAATTTGTACCACATTTCCTACATTGTTTTGTACAATGAAGTGTTATAAATAAATAAATTAAATTAAATTAAAGAACTTAACAGCACAACAATATCTCATATTATTTCAAACCATAAAACCACATGCATTACAGCGTGAGAGCAGCTTTAAGCATTGTCCACTTCAGGACACCGCAAATATGCAGCAAAACCATTAGCCATCAACATTTTACTCATTCACACAGGTTTTACTCAAGAATAGATCTTTCTGTTGATAAAAGATTTTTTTTTTAATTGGTTCTGCAATTATTGAGTTAAATAATTACAAACCAAAATCATATCTGTCCTGTTTATTTGGTCGTCGTATTATAGCCGTAGGACGTCCACTGCTGGACAATGGCCTCTCTCTGGGATTACCACTACGACCAGTCACCAGTTTATTTAATCAGCAAATACGTATTCATAAATATATATGTGAGAGAATTATAACAGAGTAGTTGTTATGTGGCTATACCTTCCTATTACAATATACTCCATGGTGTACAATATAATGTCAATATTGAATTGATATGAAATGCATGGGGTTACGGGCCATGCTATGTTTTATATTCCTTGAGTCAGTAGCTCGATGATAATATAGTCTCGGTACTACCATCGACCGCGCAAGGTGTGCGCACTGAGACATTATTTAATATTATTTCACATATCTACCTAATTATAATTAATTATGGAGAGTTATTTAAATTCTCCGACATATAATAATACTTTCAAACTTCCACTTAACATATCACATGTAAACGCATAAGCCTTAAAATTAATCCATATAAAAATCGCATACGAAACTACCTTCATTAATAACATAACCAAAGCGTAAGCAATCATTACATTCTACTTCAAAGAATCAAATTACACTCCATACAATGATATTCAACATCAGAATAAAAGAAAAGCTGCGGAGATTATGTACCTTTTTCGAGCCCATTTAAAACAATTACAAGACCCTTACCTAACCTTAGAGGTTTATGTTACATGAAATTGAAACCGTTTGGGTAAAAAATTACGTGATTATGGGTTATATTGTGATAATAATGTATCATCGTTCTTTCTATAGCTTTTGGCACATGAATCTTTATACTTATAATATTTAAAAACATAAAATTCTCGTGTTTGTAACCTTATTTTTTGCTTATATTTTTTTAAAGAAAAGAAAAAGTTCGATCACGAGGCCAGATTCGAACCCGCGTCTTCCACCCTCGGGGGCTTATTATTTCTGGCCTTCTATCTGTATCTATCGTTGCGTAAATCTATTTATTTTTATATCTCTTATATATAAAATTCTCGTGTCACAATGTTAGTCTGCATACTCCTCCGAAACGGGTGGACCGATTCTCATGAAATTTTCTGTGCATATCGGGTAAGTCTGAGAATCGGCCAACATCTATTTTTCATATGTACCACGGGCGAAGCCGGGGCGGACCGCTAGTAACATATAATTATAGGTGCTTGTAAATAAAATCCTCTGAAGCTGAATGTTTGTGTAGGTATATCCTGTAAGTCTGTTAGTAAAGTATTTATTACACCCGTTAATGAGAAGTATATCCTAGAACGTTTGTCGTGTCAGCTAGTAAAATATAAATATACTAAGGTATTGCTTTTATATTGTGCAGTGTGAGTTTAGGTTATCAATAATTTTTACTCTATGCCCGTAAGATGTCCATTAAAAATATATTCAAATCATAATTTTTCTACACCATTATGTTTTTCATATTTTTAGAAATAGGAAATTTTATACTCTATCTTCTATATTAGTTCTATATAATATAACTAGCGGTCCGCCCCGGCTACGCCCGTGGTACATGTTTACGTTTTCTCTACATAAGAACCATCCTCGTACTTCAAGGAATATAATAAAAAAAGAATTATCGAAATCGGCTCAGCCGTTCTCGAGTTATGCGCATACATTTTGCGATTCATTTTTATATATAAGATAATATGTTTTAAATAAAATTTCCTGCGTTGGTGTAAAATTTAACTTTGTAAATAAGCCAACTAATTCGATGGTTCAAGAAATATAATCGCAGGAGCTAATAAAATTTTATAACCTCGACACTTTCAATAATTTCAACTTACCATTATATTTTTAAATCCATACAGTTCAAAGCTCCTGGGACTGGAGCGGAATAAAAATATTATCTTTGAATAGCAGGCATTGACACGTCTAAAAATTGCTTTTCTCTGTTTGCTTGAAGCATCGGGGAACCAGGTTTAAAGTCAATTCCACATATAGCTAAGATATCTTCCTGTCAATATATTAATATTTAAAATAGCTAGCTTTTGCGCACAGCTTCGCTTATGTTCAAATTTATAATCCAGATGAACATTGAACATCCACAAAAATATGATAAAATACAATATATTATATAATAATTATAGTCAGATAAGTACATAAGTTACTTTTTTGGGTCTTATACAAGCGAAGCCGAAGCGAAGGTTGTAGGTAATTTCTGAAACTAATCATTATACGTTTCTAATTATGTCGTTTATTAATTCTTAATTTTATTATTCACCATTTATATGACTATTTTAGCTTCAGCGGTCGTAATAAAGCAATCACAATATTTTATACTTTCTTTAAATTGAATTCTCAATTAATTTATCTACACTAATATTATAAAGAGGAAAACTTTGTTTGTTTGTTTGATTGTAATGAATAGGCTCATAAACTACTAGACCGATTTTAAAAATTCTTTCACCATTCGAAAGCTACATTATCCACGAGTAATATAGGCTATAATATATTATCACGCTAAGGCCAACAGGAGCGGAGCCACGCGAGTGAAACCGCGCGGCACAGCTAGTAAGTATTTGAATAAAGATGCAATCATATAATGATAAACAAAATTCTTATTCATCACATATTCACATAGACAACAGAGAAACACCTGTCCACAACAATGATAAACATAAAACCATAGGATCCATTAATATTCACTATCTTGGTTTTAGCGGTTGGAATAATAATTATAGGAATTATTAATGGCCCTCGAATATGCATCTGATTAACGAGCTACTCGCAACATTACATGCACTTAACCGTTAGGGTGCTTTTCCACTAGAGCTGTGCTATGCTATGTTGCTGTGGATGCGTTTGTTATCCACCAATCATCATTAATGCACATAGCGTAGCACTGGAAACGATCTCAGATAAGATATGTTTTTTATATGATGCGTGCTATGGATGCGTGCTATGGATGCGTGCTATGGATGTGTTTGGGTGCGTGCTATGTGCAGAGCGGAGCCTACTATCGATACATCGCAAAGCTCGAGCTGCGCATCTTCCTCGCACTTATCTGCGGCGCATCTCCATATCTTCTAGGCAAAGCACCTGTAACACAGAAGTGTTACAGGTGTTTATGGGTGGAAGTGACCACTTAACATCAGGTGGCCCACCTGCCCCTTTGCTCTGACATAAAAAAAATCTTACTCGCACCGCTGCATCAGTGGAAACAGTCACATAGTTTCATAGCATAGCTATTACATTTTCGTAGCATAGCTGCATAGCACATGTCTAGTGGAATAGTATCCTTAACGTATGTACGATTATGTTGTAATTAGTGACTTAATTATGCTTTAATTTTGTTAGTCCATACCTAATGCTAAATGGTGTTTTAAAAGGGATATAAATTATTTAGATGTTTGTGAATTTTGATGAATTTATTCACTCGACGGTGGTCTGTGGTTGTCGTTTGGTTTAAATAAATGTTATGATAGAGTTAAATTAAACATAAAAGTACAGTGTGCAATTCCAAAAATATAAAAAAGACGGGTTGCACCCCGGGAGTGCCGGCAGAAGTGAAAACGCGCGTAGTAGAGAGGGGATAGCTGTCTACTCTCCATCCGTCTCGCTTTTTCGATCAGGTCACGTGTCCTGACGCGAGTTTAAGATTTTATACCCATTACAGAAAAAGTGCTCAACGCCGCTAAAGAAGTTTTCACTTCAATAATAATATTATGGTGGTCAAATTCGTCATTCAGCATTGTCCGCAATGGATGATGTCGGAAAGTATTAGGCTCATTACTCTGTAGCGAAAACATTTCGCTTGCGCGAATCAGAGCAAGGTTTCACCACAATTATTGCTAAATATTTGAAATTTTCAAAGAATAGAAAAAGTCAAATCCATGCAGGATTTAATTTTTTGATTCCAAAAATAAAAATATCAAAAAAGTATTTGCATACATTTTAATAACTTTTCTATCTCGTATTTTATTTCATGAATCACAAGAACCACGTGACCTCAACGGTTTTATTAAGAACACAATACAAAAGCACGTGTGGTCAGTAAATCAGTTATTGCAAGCGATCCCAATTTTCCGCTTTATTGGGGAGAAAGGGCCGAATTATATTTTATTCCGATATTGGTTCCCTCGTATTGGTTCATAATTCTATATTATCTATGTGACTTGAGGATTCTATAAGTGTAATAACTCTATGGTGTAATTACTTATTGTAAAATTGGTGTTGAACATTTTTGACAAGCGTGTATTAGCTTCACCTGTACCTATGTTTGTTCGTTACCCTTTAGATTCGTTTTAGACCCATTTTAAACGAACTGATTTTAAGTAAGTCATTATTTTAAGTTTATATTTGTTGAACATTTTTATTCAACACTAATATATCAGCTTACTATTCAAACATTATACACATAAATTTTAAAAATAATTTGACATCATCATCCAAATCTGTAAAGAAGTGGATGCACAATGTATCTACCTAATCTATACTAATATAATAAAGAGGAAAGGTTTGTATGTATGTATGTATGTATGGTTTTCACGCATAAACTACTGACCGATTTTGATGAAATTTGGCACAGATAATCTTTAGACCCTGAGAAAGAACATAGGCTACCTTTTATTGCGAAATATGTACCACGGGCGAAGCCGGGGCGGACCACTAGTAAAATATATTCTCTATAAAATGCAAGTTTAAAAATCACAAAATTACAAACATAACTCAATACGGTGGCTTTACATCAATTTCTTAAAAGGCGATCCGATTTTCCGTTAATTGGGACAGACAATTATCCCTGAATTTTGTTTGAAATCTGATATTTTATTTACGTTCATAAAAGCTTTTAGTTTAAACTGTACGTCTCAATGGTTAATAAACTGAAATTTTAACAGCTAAATTTGAAGCAATTTACTTTTGTTGAATGAATTGATTCGGAATGTCAAATATTTACTATTTCCTTATCCATACTAATATTATAAATGCGAAAGTAACTATGTCTGTCTGTCTGTTACTCAATCACGCCTAAACTACTGAACCAATTTGCATGAAATTTGGTATGGAGATATTTTGATACCCGAGAAAGGACATAGGCTACCTTTTATTGCTAAATATGTACCACGGGCGAAGCCGGGGCGGACCTCTAGTGGGTTATAAATTTCATACTGATTTCTGAACTAGTTTTATGTGAAAGTGATAAACGAATTAAATTTTCTGATATTGTTATTTAACTAGCTGCGCTTCACGGTTTCATCCGCATGGTTCCGCTCCTGTTGGTCTTAGCCTATAGCCTTATAGCCTTCCTCGATAAATGGGCTGTCTAACCTCGAAAGAATTTTTCAAATCGAACCAGTAGTTATTGAGATTAGCGCGTTCAAACAAACAAATAAACTCTTCAGCTTTATAATATTAGTATTACCTAGTATAGATAAAAAAATATGAATCGTAAATTGGTAATAACGGGAAAATCATCATAGATTTCAAGTTTAAATGCGGCTTCTTTTAAACTCGCTTTTATTAGCTTCCCCTGTATCTTTCTATAAAACTAGTATTCATATCTCCGAAAAACCATAACGTGAATAAACAAAGAATATGTTCCAAAGTATTGACTTTCACTAAAAGGCACTAAAATCGTCACGTAAATCGTAAACTTAGGTTAGGTGTTGTAAAACGTAGCGCACGTACGGTTTCCCTCGTCTAAAGATAGATGCTGAGTAATTCTTGAGTGCTAAAGAATTCCGGGTAACATGATAGTGGCAATATTAAATCGACGAATAGTTCAATAATTTTCAATGTTTCATGTAGTGCGTTTCATTTCCGCCAGATATAATATATTGTTAAAAGACATTTTAAAAACTTCCTCTATTTATTGCACGTGTAATAAAATTAATAGCGTTTTCAATAGAATACAGATTATCACCTTTTTCTCATAAATCCTGGCCACTTCCTTAAAATATAAGATAATAAAGACTTTCTATACTACACAATAGTTCACTTCCAGAAACTCACAAAGCCAAAACATCAAAAGGTATTAGGGTTAAGAGATGACACAGTATAGTGGATACAAGATAAAAAGTAAAACAACTAAAACCCAACTACGACAAAAAAC